>WOGR01008154.1:0-11993 GCA_015342045.1 Leptinotarsa lineolata | reverse complement strand
GCCGAGCACAAAACACACACAGCGAAGGGAAACCAGCAAATCAGGAATAGCAGAACATATTTGAACACATCAATATAACATCGAGTGGTCCCAAGCTGAGATCATACACAAGGAGGAACACTGGCTTAGAAGGAAATTCAAAGAAGCCGCATATATGCTGTCCAACAACGTATTCAGCCAAGCTAGCGTAGAGTTACGCAACGTATGGAAACCCGTGATCAAAGAGAAAGTGACCAACTCCCGCGAAACCAGTCAAGCGGAGAGAGGAGATAAGTGATACGCGAAAGGAGGGGTCAAGTGAAAGTACTCGAAAGACCCATAAATAGTCATCTCTCAGAGAAATTAGTCCAGTTCCCCCATTTGTCCTCCTGACAATGGACAGTTGAAAGGGTAAGGAAGCTAGGCTCCACACCTGATTGAGATCAAGATGATCGTGTCAATCAATGCCTGTCACAACTATTTCTTGCTTGAGTATGATACAACACATACATATTTTCAATTTCACAGATAATATTGTGTTTCGAGTGAATCAATTTGGCATGTCTGAGGATCAGCCCCCAACATGTTTGTCGATATAATTTTAGTAAATTGATTTCCTCAGAGCATTTCAATGCTGCAATGTGGTGAATAAACGGTTTTTAAGTACCTAAGCTTTTTTGTCTAGAATGAATCCAAGATAGCTTTCTGTTGAGAAAACTGAAAGTTCCTCAACTGTGTACTGTTCATGTGAGGTGAATTGTGTCTGGTGAGAAATGTATGTGAGTTTGATTTTATTTTCATCGATGAGATCGAGGTTTCCAAAGATAAGTTGCAGTTTTGAAATTATTTTTCAGTATTATATACCACAAATTCGCCAACGTACTGAATAAGATGTATTTCAAAACTGTCCTGATACTTTTATACAAATCAATTAAAATTTTTTTTCGTTCAATTGCTTTGACGCATTCTACGTCCCACCAAGGTCGTGGTAGACACTTTCTTCTTTTGAATGGTTTGTTGTAGGGTATTTTGGTACTTTTCATTGGATAAATGAAAATTTCAAATGTATTTCATGAAATAAAGATTCACTGAACTTTGGTATTCTTGTCAATCTGCTCTCTAATGCCCACTTCACACAGAACGGGCGTCGGTCGGAGACGTGGCGCGGACATGGCGTAGACTTTCGCCTCTTCCGCATCTTTCCTATGTAAACAAATGATCCAACTCACATACAAGTGATCTGGCACCACGACGCTCCCACGTCACTTATATGTGAGTTGGACCCTTTGTTAACATAGGAAAGACGCGAAAGAGACAAAAGTCTGCGCCATGTCCGCGCCATGTCTCCGACCGACGTCCGTTCTGTGTGAATTGGGCCTTAGTGTTCTACTTTGTTTTTGGGTATGCAACCTCTTCATTTCGAGAACTTGGCGTCTTTAAGTTCGTAGGTATTTGGTCGGAACCGGAAGTATCATTTACGACCGTCCATGTGACTTTGTTAGGGCAGGGCGAACGTTCTTCTACATCTGACTTGTTTGCTGTTCTCAATGATTTCGCTGTAGATCCGTCATTGGGCAGAATTGCATTCGTGTTGTTTATTGCCTTTTTCAAATTTTTTCCGGAACTTTGGTATCTATAGCAGCCTCATAGTTCATGAAGGGCGTTGAAATCCCATCCAATAATCGTAGCATCATGAATGTTTCCAGACAATTTCTCATGCTTTCTAGTTGCGATTGTTACATCCGAGAGGAAATGAACAGATATGAAATTCATATTTGATATGTCGTCATGAATGTTTACTGCCCAAACTTGAATTATTTCTGAGTGGTATTCCAAAAGTCACAAGAATAGTTTGCCTGAGCAAACTGTACTTTCTTCACTTTCAATAATTTTTTTATTTATCCTTTCAACTTCAGATATCGCGGTGGAAAGTAATTTTCATCAAAACTATTATCTCCCTGTTTTCTGACACCTTTTCTGAAAAGTAAATTTATTTATATTTAGGGTTTTTCATTGGACCCTTTCTATCTTTAAATTCAAATGCAACAGTGTGTGTGAGATATCGAAATTTTTTATTCGTGTGAAAGACCTATCGATGCTATCATGTGTAGAATATAACATCGTTCAAATGTCCGCCACGGCTTCTCTGGTGGAGCGGATCCGAAAATTCCAATTTTTCATAACTCTGACGCATAAATGATTCTGAATATGACCGATGGCATTAGTTATGTTGGCTTTGAGGTCCGCTGTGGTTTGTGGCTCATTCGCATACACCTGTGACTTAAAAAAATCGAACATGAAAAAGTCTAACGGGGCCAAATCACATGATCTCGGTGGGCAGTTTACATCACCTCCACGTAATATGACCATGCCCTCAAATCGCTCGTGCAGAATATCTAATATGGCATGAGCTGTGTGGCACTTAGCGCCGTCCTGTTGAAACCACGTGTCGTTGGTGTCCAGATCATCTAATTCAGGTCAAAAAAGTTGGTAATCATCGACCTATAGTGCTCGCCGTTGATAGTGATGGCTTGTCCAACGTTGTTCTCAAATAAATATGGACCAATTACGCGCCAGCCCAAAATCGACAGCAAACAGTGACTTTTTCGGGATGCGTTGGATCTCATGTGGGTTGTTATTATTCCAAATTTGACAATTTTCTCTGTTCACGTATCCATTTATCCAGAAATGGGCCTCATCGCTGAAGATGATTTTTCGATGAAAATCAAGGTCCGTTGCTAACTTCTCCAGAGCCTCCAGGAACCTTCAGTTCCTGGGTCAATTGAATTTTGTACGGGTGCACTAGTCACGACGCAAAGTTCGTCAAGTTGCGATCTGCGAAAGGCCGAATTCTTTTTAGCGACTGAGTGTCGGATTCTTCTGCACACTCTCACAGATAGTGGCGATGTTTTCGGCGGATCTTGTGTTTTGTCGACGTACGGGTGTTAGTTGATTGGGTACTGAACCACTGAACTCAAATTTATCCACCACATTGCGAATAGTCTTCTCAGTAGGAGGATAATTGCGGTACGTTGCTCGAACAGAACACACATTTTGATAAAACATTTTCATCATTTGCACATGTTGTTGAATGCTATATCCCTTCTTGTTGATTTGGAAAAACATACTGGGTAAATGACAACCGATTTGACAAATATTGCTTCAACAAGATGGCCGTTATTAATTGCCAAAGTTCGGAAGTCCCATATATGCCTTTCAATTTCCTTGTTACGGTTCGATGGTCTCAACTAATTTATTGGCATCTGATGTAACTGCCAATATTCTGGTCGATGACCTTCTTAATGAAAGCATACGCCTTGTCTAAATAGACGTTGGGTTTCTGTAAATTATAGACCTTACTGTTTTGTTGGTTATTTCCTCGTGAACTGTCAGATTCGATGTTTTGTTCATTTAGTTGTCGGAGAGGAGTATCATTAGCTATCATGATGAATACACTCACACTTCATTTTCATTGGGTTGTCAATCTGAAGAATCACTTAGTGATAATCCTTTTTATTACTTTTTAGGTGTTCACAAAGTAACTAGCACGTCTACACCGTATGAAAACAACTGTTGGCTGTGGGTCAAATTGTTCATTGTGTTGGTGAGTTCCATTCAATTCACATATTCATTTGGGTTGTCTTGGTAGAGTTAGGGTTTATTCACTATCATAATCATCATATCAAATTGAAGTTGCGAAATATTCGACCATATTCGATTCCAATGGTACAATTTGAATAGGACGGTCATTGAAATCATGAGAAATGCACGTATGATTACGGAATAATGATACTTAGATGTTATTTTATTGACTATCAGTTTCATAATAGTGATAATAATAATGTGCCTCTATTCTATCAATCTAGGATACATATACATTTTTTTACATTTGGAACATCAATGATAATCCTAGGGCTGACGACAAAGGCGAAGTTCAAATCAATAAGTCAAAATTACTGATTTGTTCTACCAATTAACCTCACACTAGCTTATTATTATGCTATATGCCTATAATACAGAAGTTGAAAAAATAATGAGGACTCTTAACAACTCAAGGATCTGAAATGTATTTTTTGGTTCATTGCTTCCACGAAACATTTTTATAGTATCACTTGAAACTAATCACAACAATTTTTCTTATTTCTTTTGGTTACTGTACACGTAGCCAATTTTATAACTGAAGGACCGTTGAAAGAATTCATGATGGTGAATTGGTGAAGTTAAAATACCTTTAAATCGAATATTGATTGTGTGAACATCGGTCCGAAATAAAATTTTCCATATAAGTAAATCGAAATCTTCGTTACGATTATTCTGTGAAATTAGCACGCTGCATGCAGCCGAATACGCATTGTCATATTCAACTAAACCGTTTTATTCAATTTTTTGGAAATACATTGACGCCTTCGAACGTATGAATGAGACGTAAACATAAATTCTTAATCTTTTGGATTTTTTGCTCAAATGCTTTCTTTGAGCAGGTACCGTAAACTGAATCAGCAAAATTCAGGGTAAACAGAACTAAACTATCACATAACATTATTCTTGTTGCTTTTGTGAGAAAGTTTTTATTTCCATAAAGAATCCTCAGAGTTCCATAAGCCTTGAATGACTTTCGAGAATAAGCACCAGGCTTTTCGCTTAGTCTACAATGAACACGTCCTTGTCAAGTATTTTTATTTTTATTTTGTCTTCAATTATCTCCCTGACATTTTTTGGCCCAAAGTTTGAAACATTTGACTTTTCTGTTTGTTAACCAGACAATGTTGCAGTCCAAAAAAATAATTGATGTCTTCAATAACTTGTGCACAAGCATTATCAACGTCTTCAGGTTTGAAAGAGATATAGGTCTGGATGTCGCCTGCGTATAAATGGGACAAAATATTGTGCAAGGAAGTTAATGAGCTGTCTGGTATAAATAGAAAAGAGTAGTGGACCTAGGATGGAACCTTGTGGCACTCCCGACTTCAATTCGAGAAAATTCGACCGATTACCCGTCAATTATAGATATCGGTGTCGGTAAGAGTATTTTGATCTCTGTTTTGGTGTCATAGCCTTTAATTTTCCATAATTTCATCAGTTTGAAAAAATAATCAATTTGAAGTAATGAGAACATACCATGTAAACAAAACACTACTATGTCTAACAATACTTGTAAACTAACATGTAATAACTGGTTGTCACGAATTCAAAGGGAAAAGGCTACCATTTATTATTTATGCCACAAATATCTTGAAGACGTAACAATATTTTCTAAACAAGCTGTCCTTTACTGAATGTTTCCGTTAATAATTCCCTAGCTACTCCATCAAAGCACTACTGGCTAAATAATAGAATAAGAAGGATGCGAAGCTGATTTAAATTCTAACAAACATTAGATATTCATGGAAGTAGTCGGCGTATGCATAAACAAAGACGAATCGTATAATGGATGAAATGGGCATAATTACCACCACTCTCTCAATTGATGAGGATATTGAGCTTTGCAGAAGATCTAATCTCTAACGAGAAATGTGTTTTGATGATTGAGAGCGAATGGGATTGGTAATTTCCAGCTCGGGAGTTTCGAACCTTATAATTGTTGAAACGCATCGGAACAAATTTGTTTTCCGAATCCAATCTGAAATTAATGATAGAGCGTGTCCTAGGAGCCTTTTTACAGCTCTAATGAGAGTTCTGTTTGAGGACTATAGCCTTTCATCAGTAAACAGAAGTATACTGCAAATAACACAGAAAAAACATCGAGATAAACGAATGCTCATTGGGTTTGAACGTTCTCAACAGTTTCAAATCACAATAAAAAATTATTTTCGAAAAACGTAGAAGCTTCTTTGTGATACCTATAGTGGTAAGATAAGAATCAAAATTGAAAGGATATTTGCAAGATAAATGTTACTATAGTACCAAAGAATTTCTTCATGCAGAATGAAAATGTGTGTGCTCGTATGTATGAATAAATTATTTTATGTATATGTGTACAAATCTATTGTATAGTGATATTTGAATACTGTTGATTGTGAATGTGTCTACCACCACATGATTTTTATTTTTATTTGTGACGTATCCTATATCATGCTATATGTGATCTGTAAGGATTCAATAAGGATTATTATTATTATTATCAAAAAATAGGTTCGCTGAATAGCTGAAATACATATTGAAACTTGTATGTAAGTAGCTGAGAGAAATTTCTGTAGATTGATATATTAGTATGTTATAGAAACGACTTCATTGTACTTCAAAACCAATGTTTTAACTAGTTCATTGCTCACTTCCAGAAAATGAAACATTTCGAAGTGGATGCAATTTCTCTCCAACCGTGGGTAGCAAGAAAAAGTAAACAGACAATTATCCATTTCCATTTCAAATATAGATGACTTAAGGTGCTCCTTGAAACCCCACTTAGACCGAAACTATGAAAAAACTTTTTGTGATGAGCACTTTGGCAATTGAATTGACGCTCATAGCACTTGAAGCTATTTCCACCTTGATAGTTTTTTCTTTCTAAATTCTTCTTCTTGTCACCAATATTGACATTTGATATTCTTTAGATTTTTACCAATATTCACAGACCTAGGCCTCTCCAATACTGGACATTTCGAACCCACTCGGATAAGTAGTTTGCACTTCTTTGTTTTTGAATTTGAAATGAAGTTGTAGACAAATTGAATTTCTTCACGGCCTATCTACAGAAAGCTGTTGGAAGAATATATAGATGAAGTAGAATCCTAGTAGAAAGATGAATAGTTACTTCTACAACAATTGGGCTTTTGAAAGTTCTGAACCTACGAAAAAAACACTTTTGTAATTTTGCAAAGAATGCATTTTCCTCAAAATAATTCGAAAATCATGATTGATACGTAAAATATAGCTGAAATTTTTATTCATCGATACTGTAATTGATGAGTTTTGAGTTGTTCTGTAAAAAACGCAACTTGCAAAATTATAAAAATGCTCAATTTTTCTTCAATACTGAGCTGAAACTTTCAGAGCACATGACGAGTATTTGAGTGAGGTATATTGTAGAGTGGTGATGAATATTTTTGATTGAATAGCTAATCAGGAGGTGATTTCTTTTGTTTCCCAAAATACAAACCAACATTATTTTCCTCATCACTTCAGAGTTCTGAAGTTGAGGAAAATTATAATGTAGGTATTTTCGAACACTTCAGAAGGAATAAATGTGAGAAAAATTTCAATTTTGGAGTTAAACGAATAAGAACCAACCTTCAACAAGCTATTACTTTGTTTACATTGGGTATGCGGATACCATGAACTAACCATTCTTTCTATATTTTTACAAGCTACAGGTTTTCTGGAAATGATGTTTGCGATAAAATACTTTTTTGTTGTTCGCGAAAGAGCGTCTCAAACAATGGATTTATTTGTTGAAAAATTGATAGCGGAAAGAAGCAATATAACTATTGCCAGTCGAAGACGTCTCTCGATTTCTTCAGTACCAAAATTTTGTTGATTTCACTGCTTATTTTGGAATTTCCTCAGAGATTTCAAAATTTCCTTCACAAACTTCTCTACTGTGACAGCTATCATAAGTTGTTTCGCCTAATGATAACCACATCATTTTCTCAGGAACGATTCTACATATAATAATAATATTTACAAACGCATATTGGGAATGCAATGACGGATTAGTATTACATGAAAGTTCGTATACACCATAGGTGCATAGTATTATGCAACTCCTGCAGAATTTCAATATAGTAATGAATGAACAATAGTCTGATTTTTCGAGCAGTTTTTTATTTAGCAATTCATCAACAGTGTATTAAGAGGGCTACTTTTTATGATGCTTTGGGAGATGGATAAAAGTTATCAGAAATATGACAAGATAACAACTGTCCATCATCTGGATCACAATATTACCTCATCGAGTATTGTTAACACATGACGCAAACGTGACATATTGGCACTCATAAATTAGGGAACGTTGATTCAATGGCCTAACAGGTTGGTCAGAGTGAGGAAGTTTAGTATTTCGGTCAACGTGAAGTCTATACTCGTATCAATTCCATCATATAATGTCAAATAAATTTGAGTGCGTGAAGATGAGTTTTGTTATCGATTATACATATACAATATGTTCTCGCTTTTGATGTTCGAGTCTACGCCAATTCTAGATGAGGAAACAAAATTTTGCTTTTCATTCACTGACTTACAAGGAAACTCCGACAATAATTAGAAACTCAATACATACCATAACCGAACTTCCAAAATCCAATGACCACGGTTCAAGAAAAATCATTAAACAGTTTCCAAAACACAATGAAACGAATGAAGTAGGCCTTGAGATTGAAAAAAGACTAGGTGATAAGGAAATCGTCAATATAAATATAATACGTATTCACAGACCAACGTATTCCATGGAGCCAATGGTCAATCAACCTAACCTAATCAACCTAAATCAACTATCGACCCTTGACAATATCATCGTTGCTGGTGACTTTAACTATCCCAATATCACTCGGCTCATCAATAATATACCTGACACAAATAATGCCACGAGTAATTTCATGCATCTCGTTGCCGATTCAAACCTCTTTCAACTTATCACAGAATCTACTAGATTCCGAATCAACAACGAATTTGTTCTTGACCTTATTTTCACCAACGATGAAAACATTGTCACAGATCACGAAATCCTACCACTCATTGATTTATCGGACCATGCAGTAATCTACGCAAATATTCAGCTCAACATTCACACGCCAAACAAGTACGGAACTGAAGTTCTCCATATAATTGACTTGGATCAGTTATTCGAGAAACCCTCTTGAACGCATGTGATGATGTCGATATTCTCTGGGAAAAATTTTACTCGACCGTAACTGCCTCTGTTGACAAGAATTCTCGCAGCAAAGTATGCCGAAAAAATTCTCTCAAGCCATGGTAAATACCGAAATGATGTCACTCATACATTAAAAAAACTTTGAAAGAGATACAAGAGACCAAAAGCCCCAGAAGATTACCAAACTTATCGAAATTTCTCAAAACACCTGGTATCAACACTACGACCTTCACGTCGTGAGTTTGAGGAATGTATTGCATACTCTGAAAACAATACGATGAAACCTGAACACCAAAGTATGCATTCCGCTGCTACGAAAACTCGATGGCTTCTTGTGCTCGACAGATATCGAATCAGCTGAAATTTTGGCCGACTCTTTCACAAGCTCCTTTACAACTGAGCTTCGAGATGACCAATTACTGGGAACTATAGCAGAACGACTGCGTGATTATCTGGACCACGTGACGTTTACTTCCGAAAAAATTAAAAATCATTTATTGAAGATTAATTTGAATTCATCTCCTGATTTGGATGAAATTAGTCCCAACTTTCTCGAAAATTTTGCCGAAACTCTCCGCTCTCTGTTGTCACCAATCATGTCAATCTCTTTTGCAAAATCTCAAATCCCACAGGCTTGGAAGACGTCTGTCACAGCTATTTTCATAAAAGGCGATGAACCCAATCCAATTAACTACAGGCCCATTAGTCCTCTATCCGTATCTTCCAAAGTGATGAAATCAATAATTGTAGAAGATATGTTAGACTTTTCAACAAAAAAATGCGATCAAACCATCGGAACAACATGGTGAATCCACTGCCAGCAATCTTCTACAGTGCATGAACGATTGAACGACAGCTTACGATAAAAAATACCGACAGATATTGTTTATCTCGACTTTGCCAAGGTATATCGACAGGGTCCCAATGAGGAGGCTAACGCACAAACTTGACACACTCACACTCGGTATTCGGGGCCAACTAAACCTATCAATTGAAAATTACAGGACAGATTGCACCTTTACGGTCAAAGTGGATCACTCTTTTTCTTCGGACAGACAAGTCACAAGTGGAGTTTCCCAGGGGTCTGTTCTTGGCCCGCTCCTCTTCGTTGCTTATCCAAATGATCTTGTTCTTCATATAAAGTCCTGCAAGTTGTCTCATGCCGATCACTTCAAACTGTATGGAAATGCCTCAGTTGAACATCAATTCCTTCAAGACCTCAACTCGATTAGTCAGTGGTGTGAGGATTAGCTTTTACCTCTCAACGTCGACAAATGCGTTGTACTCCATCAAGGAAGGAATAATCCACTCCACACGTACACAATAAACGGTCAATCGTTACGTATAGTGTCTTTACATGTAGACTTGGGAGTTGCTATTTATACTAACCTAACTTGGTCCAAATATAATATTATATCCACATGCAAACGCGCTAACACACTGATCTACCTCATCCGCATAACGTTTTCCTATCTATCATATTCAAGTTCCATAAAACTGTACAAAACCTACGTTCGTCCAATCATGGAGTATGCAGGTCCGGTGTGATGTCCTGTTTTGGTGCGAGATAAGAATCTGTAGTGAAATGTTCAGCGTCGAGCCACGCGTATCACTTTTAGTGAAGTGCGTCCACCTTATCCCGAAAGACTGAGAATGGCACAACTGATAGCTTTTGACCAAAGTCGACTCCGTGGGGACCTCATCATTTTGTTCCGTATAGCTATGTATAATTATATTATCAGAAAGAACTTTTTGTTTTCAACAATGATTCGCGATTACGTGGTCACACACTCAAATTAAAAGAGGAGAAATTCGCCACAAGGCAGAGACAATATTTTTTGGTGAATTGAATTTTCAAAACATGGAATAACTTACGCAATGATGTTGTTGATTCCGACTTAGTGAATAATTTCAAAAACAAATTTGACATTTGCTTATTTGCCTAATCGTTTCTATGCATTTATTAATTATTGTTCATTTCTTTTGCATGCATTTTATTACCTTGTTAATCTCTTTAGGCTTACATAGGACTCTGTTTTCATCCTTTATTTATATGTGATGAAAATAATAATTGTCACTTATTCACACTTGACTCAGTTTGCTATTCGAAATGGATCCAAGATGAACCAAAGATTAAAACTAATTGAATTATACTCTGAACTTGAAAATAAACGAGTTCTTCGTACTGGAAATTTTCAATACAGATTTTAAGGGAATATGTCACCCAATGTTCCAATAAAATACAATAATCATCTCGGTTTTTCATTACTGACAACGTCACTAGCGGTTTGAAATTTTTTAAGTTACATTCAGATTTTCAATTACTTATAATTTTTAAAATATTCAAGATTTTTATTATTCTTTGCGATAAACATCATGGATGACCTTTACGATTTATCCCCAAAATGATCTGCTCTTGATCAAGCTGAGTAGACGTCCAGCTCATATGCAGTCCTGTGTGACCAAACACAGTTTCACAAGTAACCAGTTACAAGTAAAATTTCGACACATTAATTTTCTGATACTTTTCAGAGGGTACATATGTTTTCCCCTTTCAGGTGGATAATCGTTGAAAACAATATATCACATCTTGAACTTTATGCATAATCACCATTCACTTTGAAAGATTGTCAATTCATGATGTGAGAGATGTACTATTGGCATTTTGGAAAATAAATATTCTATCCATCAATCCAAATAGTCTCGCCTAGACATAGCCTTTGTATTGCGTGTTACTTTCAATGTAACTATTCACGTAAAAATGTCATCGTATAAATATTTCCGGAATCCCGGACACCAAAGACTCTAGAAGGTCCCGCCAGTTTGTAGATCCAGACTGTTATTGGATGGGCACGTTTCTATCTACGTACACGATCGACGGTATAACAGTGAACTTACAGCCAATTAATCTGCTTCATCAAAGCAATAACTGCTACATCAACTCGATTTTGCATATCCACACTCTACAAATCACTGAACAGTTTGAGCAAAAATATCTCATCGAACGTCCTACATTAGGACGACAGACGGGAGAGTGGATAAAAATGTCAAGAATGACAAAGAAATTATAATCAACATTGGCATCTCATTCGGTCCGCGTGGATTTATAAAATGTTGCATAACATGCGGACTGCCTGGAGCGAGGGTAGACAAGAAAATGAGGAACAGTTTTTGGCTTATATATATATATTTATATATATATATATGT
>WOGR01008153.1:0-11993 GCA_015342045.1 Leptinotarsa lineolata | reverse complement strand
CGTTGGTGTTGGGCCGATTGTGACAGTTCCACTCGCGTCTTCTGGCGTTGAGGTCTCCCACAACTAGCACCTTGTTCCCAGCATCAAACAAATTGTCAAAATCATGCGGAGAGAGCGTCCATCCGGCTTATTGTATACCACAAACACGCAGGTGCCATCGGTAAGCTCAAAACCAAGCCTAACACAAGTTGAATCTTTGAGTCAGGATGCTGTATATGCTATTTAAAATGATAAAAGTGAAACATCAAAGCATATCAAGTTAAGAGTGGCTTTAAAAAGCTCAACAAGTAGTTGTAAAATGATCGACATTATCCACAGATATAGCCATTGCGTCAGCTATCCAGGATAGAGGAGCTAGAAACTGAAAATACTCATCACATCGTACAAAAATCGACCATGTGTCCCGAAATTAGTTGAAAAAATCTGAATATATGCATTGGAGTTGCGTTTGATAACTACGATCGGTTTGTAGTAACCCAAACTGGAAAAGACACGTTACACGGCACTGTCGATATAATTCATCGAAACGTACACTTGAATGCTTCACATGACTCAGAAACTTTAAATTCACCTCCTGCCACTAGCGAAAAACCTGGAACGTCGGCAAAAAGACGACGAAGAACAATGGTGGTTACTAAGGTAGAAGGTAGACCATATGTGAAAAAACCCAAGATGATTTATAAATTTCTATTCATGAAACTGAAGAAATATTGTCGGTAAATTCACAATTGTACAAGAATATCGATATAATTTGAATGCTCACCATGCTTACCAATTACCAAATCTTTCGATTGGGTTGGTTACAATTGTTTAATCAGTAATAATGATAATAATGCAGAGCAAGTTGTTTTTTATTTACCTCCGATAAATTTATCAACCACAAACAAACACATTGGTTGTTTTGCAAGCAATGGAGCAAAGCTTAAAATTTTGAGATGACCTCTCACAATCTTATATTCAAGTTACTTATGATCTTGCAATAGCAAAATCAGCCTTACAAATTCTTCATAAAACAAAATTGCGCCGAAAAAATTCATAATCTCGGATATATGCAGTAAATTAATTCACTTCAAT
This sequence comes from Leptinotarsa lineolata, assembly GCA_015342045.1. Lineage (NCBI taxonomy): Eukaryota > Metazoa > Arthropoda > Insecta > Coleoptera > Chrysomelidae > Leptinotarsa > Leptinotarsa lineolata. Next base: position 10,919 of record WOGR01008153.1, on the reverse strand, counting down.
AAATTAATGATTACTTCAATGTTGAAGTTCGTCTTATCTGAATAGAGATGCAAAAATATTAAATTCAAGGAAGTGAGTACTTTAAAAATATTCAAATATTTTACTCTGAGATGCATGCGCTCTGCTGAATAATTTTTGTATTTAGGGTATGTTTGGTAACTACAATTTGTCTGACTGATGGAATATAACTTTGTAATAGTCACCTTAAAAACATTCAAAAATCAGTAAAAATAAGTAATTTCATTTATTTTTTGTGGAGCTTTGAAGCGCCTTACAGAAGTTTTGGTATATAGAAAGTATCTGACACTCATGATACTATTTCAGGATAATATTCTACAAAACATATATAAAAATCAGTCATATAAATTTAAGTTCAGTAACTCTCATTTTTAGTTACCTTTCTTACCTGCTACCTGCCCAGGTTTCACAAGGCCAGCTCGACAAGCATGCAGGTATTCAAAAAACATGAGACGCTACTGAGAACCAATCATAATCAGCAATGGACAATGTTGAGATATTTTTTAGGATATCATGCAAATGTTGTAAGCTCTCTAAGTATTTCTTTTTTGGTTGTAGTATGTGGTATTGGTGTGTTTGATACAGGTAAATACGTTATTTCAATATTCAGACACTGTCTTTGTTGTTCTAGAAAAGGCAGTATATGAAATATGTCTTGAAACAGGGCTTTTCACATGTTTGGATACGATTCCAAAACGACTAAAATGTCAGCTACGCAATGTTCAAGCTCCTTGAAGTTTAACTATTGGTGTAAGTAGTAAGTACTGTATTTTGTGATATTGCAAAAGCCTGTGATTGCGCAAATCACAGGATGATACTTACACCAAAAACTACACACACATGGCAACAGAGGTGTATCCTATGATTGGATAGAATATTATTGAAACAATGGGAACTGGTTTGTTTAATTACACGATACAAAATTGATATCTACACTACCACAGCTAATGCACTACAAGGATCAGTTCTTAAGCCAATTCAGTGTCTGTTATAGATAAATAACATAATCAATGTCAAAGAAGTTGAATAAACATCAGTTGCTGTTGATACAGACAGATTGAGGGAACTTATATCTGATGACATATACAAGTTTGAAAAAAGGGTTATTTGAAATCTTTTTTTTTTGAACGCAAAGACCATCATCCTGACTTTCAAATGCATACATCTTTACCTCTCATCATTAGAGAATGGCATCATCAGTAACAAGTCTCACATTAAATGAATTCCTTGCCACGTTATCGCCAACACATTAAATTGTGAACATCACATAGGGCATTTTTCTGAAAAAGACATCAGGATATTATTCTGCCAGAATTGTTACAAAAAATATTGGCGCTTCTATAACCACAATGATATATCGTGCGCTGATTGAGTCATATTTTTATATATTATTGTAGCAATCATTTTATGTTCATTCTATGAAAAATATTGTGGAATTGTTGAATTGTTGAGCAAAGTCGAATCGAACGATTACTCAAATCCTCTTTTTATAAATTTGCGAATCTCAACTGTTATCTGAAAAGTCTCCGTTCAATATAAAAAACAAACTTTCAAACAACACTTTTCCATTGTTGATATCAAAAACTCACTTCAAGCAAAGTATTCTATAATTCATAATGATAAGAGAATTGATAAATTTCCTGTTTTAATGAAATGAAATGAAGATTACAAAATTTTCTGGAATTTGAGAGACTTATTCCTACAATGAGCCTGGAGAAATATCACAGTTGTAATACATAGTGACCTTTATATGTATGCATGAGTTTGTTTATATTTATCTTGCATGACTATGTTTATGAAAAACTCATAACAAATATATTCGGTATTCATTCCCGTTGAAGGAGAAAAATAGCGCACTTTTCATAACCCAAGAAACTACTCATACTAATAAGTTCGTCACAGTTTCTAAATTTTGCAATATCGTTGTATGGGATTATTATGATCACATCTGCGATATGACTGAAATCAATAAAAATATGACCAAAGTTGGTCCAAACTTTGAAATTTCTACCAACTGATCAATTACTACTTCGAGATTTATTTGCTACCATGAGAATAATTTGCATCGACTCAACTGACGATTTTTCCTCTCACTCACAACGAGCTAACGATTGTTATTATTTGTAATAATTCATAAACTACCATCTCAGTTTTCAACTGAAAAAAAATCTATGAAAATATTCTCTTTTCATACATGTTCATACAACTGAAGTATAATCTGCATCCTACATCAGCAATAAACTTTCGTTTTTGAAATTATAATTTTTACCATTATTTAACTGATAGTTGGTTTTTGACTATCACATGATATATTTTTCATAATACTTTCGAAGCTGTTCAGCACAAAATTCTGAAACATCTTCTAGTGCTTGTTGAAAATCAATTACAACACCATCTTTTACACTTTATACCTTCTTCCACTCTTTTCAGAGAGATAGCAATGATTTCGTTGAAGATGTTCCCTTCCAATTATAACTGTTTGATGGCAATATATTTTTCCTTGGAAAAACATCCTGTCTCATTCCAAAAATGTAAAATTTCTGATTTACCCTATTGTTAAAGATACATTATTTTTGTTTGGTATGAATTTTAATACACTTTCATAGTCCTTTAGATTCACTATTTCCCCATATATATTTGAAATTTTCACATTATCCACCTCAGTATCCTACAGAAATTTCAGTTTCTGGAACTCAATATCGCTAAAGAAATTCAACAATTTTCCACAAAAAAATCTTTTCACTTTTTTGGGGATATCACTCGAACTTTTATACACTGCTGCTTTTTTGTAACACTCGAGTCGAATAATCCAAATAATGTTGCAGACACTACTGACTGAATTAGAAAAGAAGATATTACCACCATACCCCCATCCATGCCATTCTTCATTCCATACCATTGGAAGGAATTTGAAGATTACCTTTAGCACAGACAAATTTGTTTATTTCTTCAGATCTGCAGGTAACTTGCCTGCTGCAAATTGAACTGTAGATTTTCATATTCTCGTGATAAATACCTGAAATATTCGTCCCATATCCCCATAAAAATATTATGTATTTCTTTGTTTCTTAATTGGGGTCAAACATTCAGTGATTTTCAGTTCTCTGTTTCTTTTTCCTTTCTTTATTGTACTCAGACTGGAATAACTGCCATCACACATTTTGCGATTATGAAGTTGTAGTCCAAATTGTAGCGTTTTCTTCAAGAGTCTGTTTTCTAGACAGATGGACAACCAATTTGAATCTACTTTAGAAGCACAAAATAATGAGAGTGGATCCAACATTCTAAAAAATCAAAATTTACTTTCAGTGTCACTTGAAATATGTTACGGTGACAGTACTTCAGAAAAAAAATGTCAACTCACCGAAGTATTATCAGCCATATTTCCTTAGGAAGCAACTGACAGCACCAAGGGGCTGTGGAAGATAGTGAAAGAAACATTTTTTTATATTGACTCAAAACATCAACTGAGGTGAGACTGTGAGACTGTTTTCATAATGGCCTTATTAATAGGAGGACTCTAATTGAGATCGAGTTTCTAAAAAATATTCGACAATCGTTCAGAGTACTTAATAATATGCATGTTACTCGAGTAGCGATTCAAACTAGTAGACTTTTTACACAAATCTGTCTACCGATATGACTTATTACTTGATCACATTTGGACTTGAAGCTTTTCCGAAATTACGTTGGATAGCGTTAATATCGCTGTTCATGTGATAGTACAATGTTGCGTGTTCCATAACGTGATGATATAATTTGGGAATTGTGATGACACTCATATAAAATATTGTTATAGGTTATGTATGCATGCATGTTTGCATGAATGTTTTACCCGATTTCTTTAAATTACTCTTGTGAATCTATAAGAATCTAGAATTATTAACGATGTTCATTAACTAATCCGGATTTGTCAGTTTGTGTGTGTTGTAAGAAAAGTTTATTTTTCATGTGAATATTGGAATTTTTGATTAAAATGAAGACTCTATCATATACGTTAGTAGCGATGTAACTATTGAACCGTGACTGTACTAGGTCACTAGGTGGCTTTTTGAGAATTTTCCTCAATATAACTTTATAAAAACAGTTTGATGAATATCTATTCCGAACGAAGTCTGAAACTTATTACAGATTGAAAATGTTTGTGAGTCAACGTACATTACCAATTGATTGAATCCTCAGAATAGGGTAAAATGCCTCTCTTGTGATATGACCATCATATATAAGTTGGCCAGTTGTGAGACAAAAATTATATTTCACTTTTCGAGAGATTATACTCACCTGGTGTTCTTATATTTTGATTTACTAACTTCAATTGCTGTTTGATCAATATTGGTTTTATGTTGAACTCTTCAACCATACAAAAAACAATATGGCCATATGTCTCCCAGAACTCAATGAACTTTTCACATAGCAAAGAACAGAACAAGAGAACAAGTCTATTAATCACCATCACAGATAATTTATCAGATTAGACAAAATCTGACGAACGTCAACAAAACTTACGAAGTTTTTGCGATAACCTCATTTATTTCAAAGAATAAATGATAGTTTCAGCAACATCATTCATCAAGTATCATTTGTTTACAAGAAAAAATAAACATTGACTATTGGCATCATCTTTCGGCAACGTCTGAACTACTACAGTTGGCTAACAAGAATTTTTGAAATTAAAGCTCTAAAATGATGCGCTTTTGTTTCGCCATTTTATAAAACTTTCGAGCTGAATTCATGCACACTCGATCAGCAACTAGCAAGTAATAAGTTCCCATTATCAATTAGCAAGGAGCAATTAACATGGCTTTCATGCATTCCCAATCAAACAGTCACAATAAAATAGTACGCAAGCATTTAAGGTTTCATCGGAAAAAATCTGAAATTCAAAGTGGAAAATATCACTCGAAGGAGCCACTTACTGTTGAAATATCAGTTAAAAATAACAAAGACATCATTGTATTTCAGATTTATTATAAATTTTCAAAATCGAAAAATGATGATGACAAAACTGATCTTTGGCAAATGTAGTTACTCGTTCAAAATAAAATCAGCAGCCCGTTCTGCAATCATAACCACAGTTGGATACGTATTTCCAGAAACTATAGTTGGCATCACAGAAGCATCAGCAATCATCAACTTATTGATACCATGGACCTGTAGCTTATCATCCACCACGGCAAAATAGTCAGATGGTGGCCCCATCCTGCAGGTGCTTGTCTGATGATGGGGCGAGCTGGTAGAGTGAAGCATCGCACATTCCCAATACTTGTCCGAATTGAATCTGAAAAATATGTACATTTTCTTTACAGGGTGTCAATTTGAAAACTTCATACCCTTAATACCCCCTGACAGTAAATATTAGAAAGAATAGAAAAGGCAAGCTAATTTTATTTCCAAGGGGTATGCTACAATTAAGTATTTCCAACCGTTCAACCCCTTAGGAGGGGTAGATGTTACTCTTAATATATTAAACAGAAAGGGGGATCAAGAGGTACATCATTTTGAACCACGTTCAATGCTCTTTTCAACGATACCTCAGTGAAACAAATTCCAACCATCTATTTACGCACCTACTGATTAACTGTTCAAAATGTTGTCCAATCTGCACTAAACAGTAATGAACAAAAACCCAGCGATTATTTCAATAGAAAAGAAGAGGCAATGAACATCAATGAAGTCTAGCCACCTGTCCTTAGAGGTACACAAACAAGGGCAGGTAATCCAATTGGGAGAATTCAAGCCACGCTCACGGATAATAATACAATACCGGAGTCAAATATTTGCATCGTAGTAAATGCGTTTGGAACAACGGGAGCACCAACTCAGGCACTGCGATCGTTACCACATCGCCTTTTATAATATTCACCGCAGAGGAAGGCAAAACGTAAAACATAAAAACCTGCAGACTACAGCCGGTCTGTTTTCGAACTCCTCTCGAACATTTGTAAGAACCCGCTCCTCCCGAGTACCTCTGAGGGCTATCTCGCGGGGGCATTGCAACGCCTGGAGTCGGACGACCTGTCCATCAAGCATTCCATGCTCCAACATGTCCACGTTTATGCGTTTAACGCCCGCCGGCGACCCATTATGAGTTACTTCCACGTTTCCGAAGAATGTCTCATTTCGAAAACTTTTCTTGTTCTGCACTCTGCATGCCTGACTCTTCGTCCGGATTGGCAATGCTTGAGAAATGCTTCTCTCTGCATGTGACACAGGCTGGCTAAACACCGTGTGTAAATTTACTCTTGGTGTTTCCACTACTGTGGACACCATCTCCATGACCTGTCTAGGTGCAGGCAAAATTGTCCGTTGAGGCATCTCCTTTCTCAGATGAACTTGTCTTGGCTCAGTGGCCACTCTTGGCTTAGCCAATAAATCTGCACGAAAATTCAATAATTGGCGAAGGTTCGCCTTTGGTTCGGTCTGGAATTTTCGATGTTGTCGAATTTTCTCTCTCTTCAGCCGTTGCTGAAGAATCATCTCCTGACGATCTTCCTATTTGTCCATCCTGTTTGTGTTTGGGGTGTTTAATTCCCTAAATCGATTCAAAATTGAGTTTACTCCCGAATACGCTTCGCGATTTGAGGACGTAGTCCTTTGAGAATTTACGCTGTTTTGTCTAGCTAATCGACTTGTATAAGCTTCGATAGTACCAGGGAATTATTGCTTTGCAACCACGGAAGAGGCACTTACGGCCTCGTCGTCAGAGAACATACGGTTTACAGGAGACAACCTCAGACTAGCTGTCTCTGCAGGAGTACGGGGCAGACTGTGTCCTGTGAACACAGCCTCTCTTGGGCATTGATTCTGTAGAAGTCGCACTAGGGCGACTTAAATTGTCTGAATTCGGATTAAGCTGGTCGAAGAGGTTGACCACGCGTTTAGGCACTTTCAACTCTGCTACAAGTTGCGCTCGCGCTTGTTTGGCCCTAGTCTGCATTTTTGAATACAAAAACCCTACAATGACTCTGACGGGAAAATAGTCAGAGGAAAGGATTCACGGAGTTCCAAAATTAAGTTCACTCTTCTCGAGTAATTAAATTCCTCCTATTCAAAAATCTACTGAGTGAACTGAGCTAGCATAAAAAGGAACACGGAGCCTGACAGTTAAACCGCACCCTAGGATGAGGGCCGTCCGCAGGAAGGTTGGATAAAAGGTATCGTTGTCCTGGAGGGTCCCAACGGTAACGTTGAGTCGACAGTACGAAAGACTAGTCTAATGGTGTCTTGGCCTCCCCGCTTTAACCTCGTCATACCTGACCGTTTAACACCGCTAGGTGGTCGGTACATGAAGGTGGGTCACTTTAGTCAGGACCTACACTCTCTTCGTAAGATTTGTGTGGACAGGAACCTACACAAATGAAGGTATGGTTAAGCACTCAAAAAGCCAATCCTCAATCCTGCTCCTTGAAATCTCTGAACGGGTCCTGAAAAGAACCAGAGATTCAACAATCCTAAAAGAATCCTCGAACCCCAAAGCTTAGTCCTATTGAAGATCCTCGAACTCCAAAGCTAAGTCCAATTGAGAATTTTCGAAAACTACTAAACACTATTTATCTATAAATTAGTCCCGACAAGAACCAGAGACTACAAATTCTTTCAAAATCCAAAAAGTTACTTCACAAAGCACACTTTAAACAAACGTCTATATCGTAAAAATTCTCTATTCAGCTCTGAAAAGAACTTAAGAGTCGAATTCATTAAATAAAACTCCAATGCAGCTTTCCAAATAAACTCGTTCAAAAATCTCCTTTGAATATCGCAAATACAGCCAGAAATCTCAGTAATCGCCAACAAATTGCTTTTAGAATGCTTTTCAAGTATCATATGTAATCGTTATCAAGCTCAAAAAGTATCTGGTTTTAAAAATTGAAACCCACCTATATTCATACGTCTCTAGACAAATTCTGAGCCGATCCTCCCCGACCAACAGAATTGCTTGAAAAGAGAATATTGCGATCCTCTAAACCAATTGGAAAACTTCCCGCCAAAAGTAGCGTTTTCCGTTAAAGTTGCATAAAAAATTGTGAAGATTTTTCATTTCGAATTACGATAGTATTCACTGAGCTGAAACGAAGAGTTGAATAACATTTGTCGCTAATCCTATTCCTTCTGGCTGTAAAATGCATTTGAAAATTCAATGGAATTCAATAATCATCATTCTGTCTCTTTTCAACCAACGAATCCAGCTATGCCTAGGATTCTTCACACAAAAATCTGGATAAAATTTGAATCTTTCACGTTAGAGACGTGATTCAGATGTCAAACGAAAGCTAGTTAAGAAACCTATCAATGCTTTTTTGAATAAATCACGATTTATCTGTCTAAACAACTGAAAAAGCCATTTTCAGAAAAATCAACTTTTTCCCTATTAAACATTAACGAATCTTATTCATCTCTTGAAAGATATTAGCTGACACTTAGGAGATGATATTCCAAAATTAAGTTGAAAATATCATGGAAAACGCCTTTCCCATTTCCCATTTGAACTCAATGAGTTGGAAAAAGACAGACTGTGACTTCGCGGATTCCACGCAAAGCCCTGTTCCCTCGAGTGTGTGTATATCCAGTGGGCGGAGCTTGCACTAAGCTCGCGAAATAAAAGTAAAATAGTTTTGTTTCGCGACACCTATACAAAGTAGTACCGAGCACAGGATTATTGAAATGGATAATGGGAGGTAACGGCAAAAAACTCATGAGGATGCAGTGTTTTCCGGGGACTTGGGAGTCAGGTGGCTCCCAAGCAGCAGAGAAAAGGAACACAATCAAGTGATACAGGTTGTCCCATAGAAATGCCTCTCAAATGAATACAGATGATCTACTTAACTATTGTGGAAACTGTGAATGATTTTCCTGATTATTATTGGTAACTTTGTGCTACTCTTTTACTTGCTCGACTTTACCAACCCGTCAGGTCGTCTATCTTGTTAACTATACATGAATCATACCTATGGTCCGATTCTACCATTGTATTGCATAGGATAAAGACCTCAGCCTACCGTTTGAAAACATTCGTATCAAATCGTATTTCGGAAATACAAACTCTTACTTCATCGTTCTATTGGCACCATGTCGCATCTGAAAGAAATCCTGCTGATCTGGTATCACGTGGTCAGACTCCCTTAGAGTTCGGAGAGTATGAAGCATCATTTAATTAGGTCACTTGATTACACTCTTCTAACTTTTAAGCAATTAAAAACCTATATTATATATTAGGAAATAGAGGCAATCCTAAATTCCAGACCAACATCGCCCATGTCGTCAGATCCAAATGATCTACTCTCTCTTACTCCTGCCAAGTTCCTTATAGGCAACGCATTGACCACATTTCCTCAGGTTGACCTCACGGATACTCCTGTAAATCGGCTATCTGATTGGCAGTACGCTCAGCAGCTTAAACAGCATTTGTAGAAGCGATAGCTTAAGGAATACCTGCACCAGATGGTGGTGGCTCGCGCTCCTCGTGGTCAACCAATCAATCTTGAGGTGGGCGGCTTGGTTCTTATTTTGGATGGAAACTTACCGCCACGCTAATGGTCCATGAGAAGGGTCACGGAATCCCACTCCGGACAAGATGGCGTCGTTAGAGTTGTGTCAATTAAAACAAGCAGAGGCGAGTACAAGCGTTGTACAAAGAAGCGTTTTCCCTCATTCATCGACGAAGATTTCCAATCCACTACATCATCTTGAACCAGATTGTTCAAGGTGAGCGGCATGTTACGTCGCTAAAAAAAATTCAGAATTGGGATTTCATTTCATATGTTCTTAATTGAATATATGTTGGAAATTCCACAGCTTGAAAGCCTGTAATTGCTTCCCTCTAATAAAATAATCTTGTGAGAATTTCAATCTTTTCTGCTAGTAAATATTTGGCAATATCTATAATCATTGTTATTTTCAATACTTAATATTTGAACGATGAAGGGAATATTTTTGTTTTTGTGAAACTGCAATCTTGTTATTGATAAGTCAGGATTATTTACCCGAATATTAAGAAACTCTGTCAATGCACTCCCTATACAATGAGTGGCTTTTTCCAAATGCCCAATTTTGAAGTCTGGCTTCTTCTGTCATTCCAAATTTTGTATCGCCTTGACTCCGCCTAATATTTTCCTGTTGGTTGAATTTTCTTAAAAAAAATTATCCTACCCCAATAGTTATCATATCCAAGGCCCCGCCTTTAGTTGTGAAAGGTTTTGTAACATTTTTATGCCGGGTGATTCTCTGAGGTAGCTATATAACCTATAACTTTTTTATTATTGAAGATAGAAAAACAAAATTTGGAGGTTGTGTATTGTAGTTTACTTCACCTTTCTCTAGATATTTACTTGATTTGCAGTACTTCTGGTTTGACCAGAAGTGAACCTAACTTTCGATTTTTAAACGGGTCATTATATATATTTTCACTCATTTCGATCGACAATGACATTCTAAATCCAACAATACTTCACTTGTCAATATTTGACAAATAAAATCATTTTTACGCCAATTTTTTATTTTTAATCTAGAATGCCATGGATCGTGTTAATCGCTTCATTCTTGATCAAGTAACTTGGAAAAACTACGACTATGAGGCTTATGACTTCACAGTCGTTTTGAAGATTATTTCACAGTCGCAAATATGAATTTTTTCCCGTTAACTTGTTTTTTCAAATGGAAAGGGGGTGGCTCGTCGGCCTTTTGTGAAAGATCATTTTCTACGAATAATTTGATGCTACACATTCACTTTATTTCCTCTATTTTTCTGAATGATAAAAAATAGTCGCAAATTAGTCTATTAAGGTTATAAATTTTCAAAATGGCCTCCTCCTTGATCACGGCAAAGTTCAACTTTTTCAATTGTTGCGCTGATCACATTGATTAGCTGTTCCTCAGTGATGTTCTGGAATGCAACCCTCACTTTA
>WOGR01008152.1:0-11994 GCA_015342045.1 Leptinotarsa lineolata | reverse complement strand
TTTATTTTAAAAAACAAGTTCGTTTAATTGTCATCAATTCATGTATACATAACAAACTCATCATGGAGTTCAACTTTTCTGATACATTTTCACTTATACGGGCATTTTTAGAGAGAAATAAAAAATTTGCTATTTTGCTGTTTTATATAATTTTTACATTTTTTATATATGACATGTCTTATATCATGTAAATGATCGAAAAGACGAGTAAAGTTATTATTATTATTATTAATTTCCTTAATTAAATTTTTTCCAGATACCATTTTATTTTGAATGTGAATACAAAAACATTCATTTGTGAGTCACATTACATGTGAAATTGAAATTTCTCTTTCAGTGTTTACAGAGAATTAATGAGATTTCTTGAATTCCTCGTCGTTTTTCTTATTAACTGATATTCAACTGGCTTTGACTTTCAAATAACACAGAGATAATATGAAATGACGGAATATTAAATAATGATATGTTTTCAGTAGCGTAACGATGTGATGTTTCTGAAAATATTTACATAAATGGAACTTTCATAGCTTCATCACCACCAGTTGATTCCTAAATTGTATGAGAATTTTGTGAAGTTAAACGTTATATTTGAAAGAGTGCCATTTTAAAATGTATGATATTTCCCTCAGCTTCAGATTCACACACAGATTAGCAAAAATTTCTGCCCAATCGCAAAAATTTTTGCTATTTCGAAAATCATTGTTTATAACATAAGAACCATGCTTGGAAACCAGGTACGATATATTTTTTCCATTGGAATGTTTCGAAGAACAGGACTGTTGAATAGTATTTGATCGCTCTAGTTATATATGATACTGAAAAAAGTGATATAGAGCATATGTTTCATGGTCAGGAAGTAATAACTCAATTATGAATTCATCAAGATCACTACATATTATAACATAAAGTCTCCCTGAGAGTAGCTCTGGTTGAATATGTGCGATACAAATGTCAATGTTGATAACTCATTTATATTCCATACATGTCTAAATAATCTAAATCAAGCAGTCTCATCAAGTGATAGCCATCCCTAGATACAAGAAAATCGTCATTCTCCAGGATTTCACAATAATTTCTGTATGAACCAAATTTCATGGCTGCTTTCCCAATGAAACTGTTAAAAACATTTTTTGATGAACGAACTGATTCCTTGAATGTGAATAAATCTACTTTTATCCTCATCATCATCCTCATCAGGAACTGATGATGTTTTTTATTCAAATTTACTGTCAATTCCCAACAGACCAAGAAAATATTTTATCCTCAACGCAGTTTCCTTTGTCTCTCTCCCAACTAATAGAATTTGTCAGGACTGAACAGAAGGCATTCTTGTTTTATGGAAAACTTTGTAGAGAATCACAAGCAAGAATTGAAGATCACTAGACCAAGAGCACTGTCCATAATTTATGTTTCCTATTGACATATTTCACTCGCTTTCAACTCCTAAAAGCAAGATAGCAAGTTTCCAAATATTCCGGATATCCACAGTCGAAGAGAAATGTGTACCGGAAATTGAAAACATTCACAAAGTTTGTTACAAATAATATGAATAAGATATAGAATGGTGCTTTCTTGTTGTGGGTTGATTCAAGTCATGAAAGGGCAACTTGATAATAAATCTTGAGAAATGTAACATGGCCAACGAGTAGAAATCAAAATGTGTTTGAATATTTCATATAGTCGTCTGATCAGTAAGATTACAGCAGGAAGAATATTCAAATATAAATGAATAAACAATGAGCATAACTCAGAAGGGTATCGATCTGAAATACTTCAACAATATTATTAGCATAATTATAATTATAATTGTTTGCAAAACAATTTGTATTTTGATAACAGCTTTGCGAAAATATTTGTTTCATATTTATGAACTCGAAAACTTCCTTTGGAATTACTAAAAATGTGCCTCACCTTTTTTAAGTGAACGAAAAAATCGATTTCGGGAAAACAAAATTTTCCAAAGACATAAATACATAAGTACATACATGAATATAAACATAAATGGTTTGAACACAACATGAAACAACAAATCAATGAAGCAACAACAACAGAAAAAATTGTATTTTTCGGTTATGAAAAATGTTCAATCACAACGTTCACATATTTTTCGACGAGAAATCTTTCCAGTATGTTTCCTTCCATTGGTTGAGCAAATTCCTCCCACTTTGCGGTAGTGAGTGTCCATTTTGGAGGTATTGGATATTCGAAAAACACTTCATTGTGAGATTTTCATTGGACAATTTACAAAACGCGACATGCGTTTCGCTATACAATTGTTTCGTCGGACGTTTCCTTGCTAAATTAATTCTACTGAATGTGTGCTCGTAACATTCTACTTACGTAATGACTCATAATTTCACCTTTATACAGGTAGAGTCTGTTTGAAAACATCATTAAAGAAAATCCTACCAATTCATTGACTAGACATGTAATAAACTAATCACAATTCGTGCTTTATATAATAACGATTTGAATCTTACTACTCAATAACTAATGAATTTACTTGAGTTTGGGCTGATTACCATACAGTTGCAATGGTCTTTTTCTGGTGGGTTTTCGCTTTTGGGAAGTGTCTGGGTGGTTTATCGGTTTCAAACCACTGTCTTGAACATCTCCTGTTGCCGAGGATCCACTTTTCATTACACGTGACGATTCGATATAAAAAAAGATTGTTTCGGTTACGCAATTTCTGTCGGTCGTTCTTATCGTAGGGCACCCTTTTTTAAGCTTCCTGACATTTCTATGAGCACTGTATTACATATAATTATGAGCTAAAAAAAAAAAAGAAAAAATTAAAGTTAGGAAAAACATAAACAGCATCAATGTATAGAGTACGAAATTCTCTATCTGGGATATTAAATACCACAAATGCAAACATATAGCATTGCTTCCCTCTAATCAGTACAATACTCGCCAGAGGAATCACTTCATTACACCTCTGATGATTAGGGTAGTAACCCAACGCTCATATACATATTTCGCCCCTAAATTATACAATAGCATAACTGAAATGATGGAATATATAATAATAAACAATAAACTGAATGATGATATCAATAAATTCGTTACTGCAATGTTGAAAATCAAACTAAGTGGTTCGAATAAGAAATATCGAATTTTACATTTTACATAATGATTTCTATTCAGAGATCAAAACTCTTCAAACTACTTTTGCTGATGAGAAAACAATAAGTCATTCCAAGTCATAATACGATCTCTTAAAGGACATTCTTATCCGAAAATATCCCTGATGGGAATAATTAATGGTGCCTGCAACGGATCCGCAAATCTCTATAACGCCGCCCCCATCCTTACTGTCAATTTTCTCATCCAACCGAACTGTTTTTTTACGGCTCATTTTCACTTCAAATTCATTTTTTCCGGCTGGATGGAAGTCGTGGCAGGTTCATGATTAATGGCAAAAGAGATGAAACGGTAACAAATGGAAAAGGATAAGATAAAACAGTTTTCGAATGTTCAGGACTAATCCGTGTAAAAAAAATTGTTTGTATAAGGATTTCAATTATGTTCTGGGAATTGTTCGTTCGTTCGTTGGAGTAGATCAATACTCAAAGCTCTCCAACCCTTTTTCATCTTCATTCCTTTACTTTGAATCTTCTTGGATTATGTATAAGTCCAGTGAATCATTATTATACTCTGTTTCCTAATAGTGAAAGTAATGAATACTCATTATAAATGCAAAACGCTAACAGAGTGCTCAAACGAAATTTCGTGATTTCGTTATGATTAGCCACAGCTTATATAGGCACGTTTATAATATTTTACCGGGTTCAACCTATTTTCGTATTTGGCAAACGGATCAAACAAACAATTTTTATGAGCGTTCCGGTCATTCAACACCCGCAGTGGCGGGCGTTCCGATATTTTCTCGGTAACAGATGTCAAAACTCATAACTATTTTTATTTACTCATTTATATCTAGCGACCCGCCCTGGCTCCGTACGGGTGCAATACTGATACTCTAAATATACTACAGTATGTCTTTATATACAACGTTCACAGATTTATTGTCTGTTGACAATACAAACATGTTTTCTTCAGAGGTTACTCTTGAAAGAGCCACATATAAATGATCCGGTACCGCCTCAACCGCTATGTCCCTGCATTTTAAATATGTATTATCTTCGAGAATATTCATTCAAATTACATGCTGTAAGGGGACATAATGATCTTATTATGAACAGATAAGATAAAGGATACATTTAAGATAATTTTAAAAAACGCGCCTTTTTTTCCCGCGGCTGGTATCTTATTACTTGGAATATTAAAAAATTCTTTCTTTTTGCACATCTACAATCTATAACCGAACTACATACAAAATTCCAGCCTCCGAAAATATACCGGTATGGAAAACAAGTGATGCGCCCAGCTGGAATATTTGAAAACCCTTCCAAGATATGCATTTGAGACCTAAGGAGAACCTATATATCAAATTTTAGCTTTCTAGGACTAGTAATGAGAAACAGATATGAATGAGTAATAAATGAGTAACTTCGCATCTATAAGTACAGGTTAACATTTTCATTTGAAATATTTACCTAATAATAAATAGATATGTTTATTCAAGAATATATTCATCAGATCAATCTGATAAATCTTCGTCGAATATTTTCATAGGAGGTTTTTGAGGTTTTTCAATTTTCTCAATTGAATGTCCTAATTTCCGCATGTCGCCCTCTTTTTTCATAACAAGTTCAATACAATTTCGCCATTTTTCGTATTCGACATTTTTGAGGACTCCCTAAAGAGTATTTCGACATATTTTATCCTGAATGTCGTGTTTCTTCCTTCAAGGAAATCCTTTTCTTGAACCCAAACGAGTTCAATGGGATTGAGTTCACAATGATAAGAGGGCCCACGCAGAGTTATATTATTTCGTTTCTGTGCCTTTTTGTCGACTAGGTATTTTGTGAACATTTCATGGACAATAGTTCTTCTTCAACAATACTTTCATCAAATGAGTTGTTTTTCTGTTGAAGCCACTCAATAATATCCACTTTCCTACATGCATAAATAATTGTTCTAAAATTGATCGTTTCTTCAACCAGCTGACGAACGTCAACCCTCAGATTATGAAATGTGAAGAGTTTCAGAAAAAGTCGATAAAAATCTGATTCTCAATATTCATTTACACGAGTGAACACAAGTCAGTGTTTTGCTTCTTCAGTTCATCTTCAGAAATAAAAAAATCATCTCCACCATCTAGCAAATTCATTCATATGAAAATTTGCCTTTGAAAAATCATTTTTTCGAATTTAAACAGAATCACAGTCATATACTTGTATAAATCGGAACAGAAACCCCTATCAATTAACTGAAAACGAACACGTCTCTACCTTTAAGTGTCAACACCAACTTGATTCGAAATCAGCAAACATATCTCCTAATTGATAAGGGTATTTATACATTTTCTGTGAATGCCTGTGTGGTAATTCGCCCCACCTGTTGAACTTTACATCCGTAACTTTTAAACTGACAAATTGATTTCACTCCGCCCTTTTCTCGAGTCTGCGACAAAATTAATGCCCTACCGAGCGCGATACATTGAATTGAAACAGATGAAACGCAAGAGTATTTCCACCAAAGTTATGAATATTCATAGGTTCCACATAATAACAGGGCCCCCTTGAGCAATTCCCGTTTTGTTCTGTATCTGTAAGTTCCTTTTGTCCTTGCCAACTTTCATGAAGTCACTAACTATGGTACATTTATTATTATCATACTAGCGAAGAGCTTATGAGAGTTAACTTCGGAATTAATACCCAACTCGGGGGTTATGAAACATACTTGCATTATTATTTTGTTTGATATCGAGAATGTAATTCGCATGGAGCCGGCCATATGCATACCGGGCGGAGCGACATTCGAAAATTTGAAATTATGTTACGATTATTCAACATACATAAATAAACGAGCTGTTTCAAAAAATAATTTCATGTTTATTTTCTCTAAAAGCTATGTAAAACATTATAGAGGGTTTTGGTCCATATAAAACAATAATTAAGTTTGGTTTCTCGTTTTTCTGTTGAAGATTCACAGTTTTACTTGAAATTCAATTTTTCTGCCTCTAGTCACTCTAGGCTATATCCCTGATAACACTTCTGTCATTTCTTCTGCTAAAAGAAAACGTAATGAGCCTATGGACAAGAAGTCTTTTGTTGTAAATATTTCGAGTGGACCACCGAAAACTTACCGCAAGGTTGAACTGCCAAAATCCAACGACAAGTCAAATTTGTTCGTAAGACAGATCAATGTTCAACACAAAAACTGAAGCAAAACCTTATGAGTCTTTGAATGAAAGTAACATCTCCCAAATTTACTGATAGTAATAAAGGTCGAGTAATACCTTTGGATAACCTCTTTCGTTTACCTTCCCACCGATAATTAGCTGAAAATATTTTCACTTGTATATAAGATATGAAGCTTTGAAATGCCCACTATAAGTTTTTTGAATAATGCATAAATTCAATGGATTTCACGTAACACTTTATAATGAGATTTTTACTGAAATGTTCATGAAACCACAACACGTGTTTCGCTACAGGCGTTTTCATACAGAGTATAAACACGCCTGATTATTTTGTAACATGAGTGTTGTAAATAATAATCTACCAAAGTAAATTAAATGTCACATAGTCAGATCTCAAAAATCAATGATCTGCAGAAATGTTCTGTATCTACATTTTTTGAGTGCTTTTATGATATTGAGCCGACCTTTATAGTTCTCTCACTGTTGTGTTGTCAGCCTCAATGCCTATATACATATTGATCAATAGGACGCAATACTATTCTATTTATTTGTTCAAACACTGGAAACCATTTTGTCTTCGATCTCTTCACTCTCCTCACTAAAGAAACAAAGTTTCGTACAATATCATGCTAATAGTATTATAATGAATGATTTTTTCTGCTGGTATCTTTTTGGCAACGGAGCCACGGACAACATTTACATGAAATCATCTTCAAACATTAAATTATAATAATCCTTCTATCGATTCCAATAAAGATTTCATCAATTTTTTGAGTTTTTTTGGAAATCAAATCCTACACCTCTTGAAAAATTACCCGTTATAACTCAGAATGGTGTGAATCGCCATCTGTTACGTTGAATAAATGCGTATTTCATCATCAAGAAATCCATTTACACGCAACGTTACAGTGAAATCGCATACCTGGAAATTAATTTTATTTTATCTTTACGAAGTAGGTGTATATCTTATGAATTGTTCCATTCTATGTTGAATTGATTTTTGTGAATTTTCCATTAGGATTCTGAAAGTGGTCTCTATGAAAAATAATTTTCAGGAGCCATAGCTGATTCATGCATTCATTGTGGTATAATTTTGATTCACTACCAATTACAAAATGTCAAGAAAATCCAACTCTATGGATATTAGCACTCCAAAAGAAAATTTGCCCCAAATCCTCATTGAGATATAATGTTCTGCAGCTGATATTCGGGCATATAAATAGAAGGAAAGACATACATGCTCTCTATCTAATTATATTATCATAATCCAATATTAAAGATTTGTTTTGTTTGATGAATTACACGAAAATAACTTTTTCGCATTTAGTTTGTACTCCAAACAAGTGTCACTATTTTTGGACAGTGAAAACCTGTACTGTCAACACACAATTGTTTGCTGTTTTTGAATTTATCAGCTGTGGTCTACATGTTTTTGAGCCTGGCGATTCGTCTTCAACTACTGCAGGCAGGGACAAAAGGTCCGGTACTTTCAAATTCTGATAAGATATCAAGGATTGTTGAAGAAAGTGTGAAATGCAAAATGCACAATTCCTTTCCCTCCGCGCCTATAGCCAACTTAAGATTTCCACTTATATCTCCTTTCAGATACATCTACACTATGGAAATACTACTGCAGGGAGTGAAATTTTTATAATTTATGTTCCTACATTTCATTTCTGGGGCCGATAGTTCCAGAGATGATGCACTTCAGTGTAGGTACCTACTACCTACTTGGGAAAAATAAAAAATAGCACTTTTCGGAAATTTGCCAAACTACAAACCTCAGGACTTTTCAGTTCAGTTATAGCATATTTCAGATGAAAAAAGTATCATAATGATACTTGTGGGTTTTCCAACCAGCAACATAGAAGAGGGGGTAACTCGTTTTTTTGATATTGTGAGGCGAAAATATTCAATTATTATTAACCAGTTTTGATTCAAATTCGGACTGTACACTGATCCTACCTTTTGCCATAGAGCAGTCCTCATCATGCAGATACTATGAGTATGTCACTTGAATTCCTACTGATGGAAGGATATTTTCAATTCCAAATAAACCATTAATACCACATATACATTTTCATATCGACAAAGGGAGGAGAAGAGACAGTAGTAATCTTCAAAAATCCGAAAACATATTTTCATGCGCTTCACTAGTTTTGTAGAAGGTCAGTTAATGAAGTCAGGGGTCTTCATTTTTGTCAAATTGCAGCTCTGAATTTGAGTTGAAGTCGATTTGATCTCATTCCTAGCATCGCAGTTTTGGCCAGCACAGAGTTAGAAAAGAGCATTGAGACCCACCTTTCTGAGGCCACACGCCTCTCACACAAGCAAAGGTGCACCTGGACGAACAGATCTTCAACATGTCCAAAAAAGCAGTGTCTCTACTCTACCTGGTGAGTTTCATTCCTCGGCCATTCCACACCATCCACACCTGGTGGTATGTTCCCAGAAAGTGTAAATGTGATGCGTCAGTGGTCAGAGGTCTTGAGTTTGGGAGCTCTTCTTCTCCATCCCAAACTCTATCGGATCTTTGACAATCCTCATTCAATCTATGATCTGGTGGTATTTCTTCAGGATATGCTGTGTCGGTGATCTGCGACGAATAAAGTTCAATGATTGCTGTATACCCCATCAAACAGAGAGATACTAAGATTTTATCGTCCGCTACTGAAATTTTTTGAAGCGTGGCAGCAGGGTCTTCGAACTCCTACTGTGCGTATTTAGGTTTTCTATGACACTCGTTCGATTTAAATAGGCTTTCAATTTTATTCAAGTGCATATCTCCAAGTGTATATCCTTTTGTAGCTGAAAAGTATAAAAAGAAGTTATAAGTGAACATCTGGAAAAAAATGCTATTTTTTGTTTTTTTGAAGATGGCGACTAGCGCAGAGGAATGAAAATTGTGCATTTTTTATTTTTAACACATAATCTTAGATAACAATTAAAAAATTCTGCACTACAGAACCTTTCACAAGTGAATCCTTCTCTTTTGATCTTTATTCATTGGACTACAGCTTATAAACCTTGAAACAGCAAGTAATCTTTCAGACACCAACCGTGAAAATCTACACAACATGGTTAAACATTTCCATTCATCTTAACATTACAAATAACGTCACACAGAGTGCAAAATGAAAGAATAATGTAATTCCAACCTCGTAACTGAGTGCTCTTTTATATTCAAGTAACATGTTGTATGACCATCACATAAAAAGCACTCACCCCTGGCCAATTTCCCTACATGAAAATCTTTTCAAACCGTGTTAGTATTTCATGTGTAATATGGACCCTCGCCGAGAGGAAAACTTCCTAATAAAGTGGAAATAGGACCGGCGAGGCTTTCAAATACCACGCCGACCGGATATTGAGGCCGGAAAGTCGAACAACAACGGAAACTGTTACTTTCTTTTCCGGAAAATGAAAAATATGCGCGAATAAATCTGCATTTCCACAATCTATTCGCATTGTGCGGTGGAAACCAACACTACCACGAAGGGTTTCGATGTATAATGGTATTTACTGCTTTCATTTGGAGGGATGGTTGATGTAAATTCCAACCGTATGCCCGAAGATCGTACACAGGGCTCTTGTGATTTTAAAGCATATATTAGAAATGAAACATAATCAATATTCAAAAAAATATATGAAAAATTCATTCGAATATAGATTTATTCCTGATGATATTGATTCCTGAAAACTAGAGAATTTTTCTACATGTAGTCACAAAAAAAGTTGCTTATATTGAATCATATATGTCTGTTCGAATATTGTTCTCTAACCGAAATAGAAGATACGTGTTTCTCTATTTTTGTAAAGAAACACAAAGTCTGGTTTCTTTCAATGATCCATCACATATATCCATATACATATGTGTTTTTAATCAATTTTCAACAAAAAAAATTGATTACGGTTGAATACTCATTCAACTAGCGTTGGACTTTTTGAATAAAA
Source organism: Leptinotarsa lineolata (assembly GCA_015342045.1). Taxonomy (NCBI): domain Eukaryota; kingdom Metazoa; phylum Arthropoda; class Insecta; order Coleoptera; family Chrysomelidae; genus Leptinotarsa; species Leptinotarsa lineolata. Next base: position 1,769 of record WOGR01008152.1, on the reverse strand, counting down.
CACCCTGTTCATTTTAGCATTCTTGGATTATTGAGACAATTGTGATTGTCAAATATCCTAAAAGAACAATTTGTTCAGACCAGTCTCAACTTACCTAAACTGTAGGTTAATGAACTGACACCTATCAGAAAACAACTACTCCCCTGACTAATACCACGAAGGGCGTTGGATTGGTGTGGATTTTCATGAAGTATCGGTCAGTTTCATAATATTCTTCAATCGCTTTTTCTTTCCTCCGGAAGTTCCACACATTTTTTGAATAAAAATGAAGAAGCAAAAAGCCAATGAGCTTTTTTATCCCCAAAATTGTTTTTGTCAACTGCACTAACGTATAACAAGATATGTGAAATATCAAATGATTATTAATAAATGAAAAACTTTCGAACGATACAGAACAGCATATTAGTGTCACGTGGTTGTTCGCCTTTGATTGTGAATAAATGACAAAAGCTATCGCGGTTCAAGCATCGGATAATATATTATTTGTATTATCATTTTGTTTTTGGTTACGTTAACAAATGTAATAAACTGCCACTTTCTGCATCTTCATTGTTTCATGAAGCGGAATATTTCCAGAGATAAACTCCGCCAAAGTTTGCCAACTTCGGAAGCAAACTGTTATTCATAACAACACTTGGAATTTGATATTCAGCTGCAGCGCACAAATGAGCATATATCGTATTATCATAGAGTTCGCAGTTTTTTAGTGGAAAGATAAATTCAAATTGCAGTTCTTCCATCGCCTTCACTCTTTCTACATGGAGAGTCGCTAATCATGAGTTTTTGTTCTGCTTATTATTTTGTTATATAAATTTCAGCTGATTGTCAATATATAATCATTAAAGTCGTTCTGCGGCAACTGAACTTTCTGATTTTCTCTTGCTTCTATTTTCTAACCATCGAAAGTGTGATATGAATTATTGAATGAATATGAATGCATATTCATTCATATGGATGCATATGAAACATATAATCACATAATTATAAATGGATATCCTCAGAGGTTATTGATCCATCATTTTCGTTTGGGAATGTTGTTTGACCTTGTATTATATTAATGAAAATACCCATAATCCTTCGTCATCTCAATTTATCATTTCTTTCATTTTCCTGAATAGAACCCGAATGTCTGAAACCCGGTAATTTGAACTTCTACTGTGTATACATACATCACTACGATTCTTAAACAAAGTGATAGCATTACCAGACAAATCGCTCTAGGGTTTCTTATTTCCCAATTTATTTTTGTGATTCTTGTTGAAAAATAACGCTGACAAACAAGTAAGAAGTTACTGCGCGACATCACGTCGTTTTATATTTCCCTTGATGGCGGAACATTATTTCTGAAAGAAGATCTTAACGAAGTACTCTTTTTCCGTATTTGTTCCACTGAACAAATCTAGGTTTCCCCTAATGAACTCGCAAGACATTAAAGTAATACGGCACTTCTGGATTTATTTAACAGCTTCATGTCATGACAGAGGAGCTTGGCTCTATTGTAAAATTGCTAACTTTAAAAGATACTGTTTTTTGAGGATGGAGGAAGGTGGATTTTTCATTTTAAAATGGTACGGTATAGTATTTCAGACAGAGAATGCTTTGTCAACACTTCAATATTATTGGAGAAACTGTTGGTACGACTTCGATAATTTGGGTTTTCCTAAGTTTCAGATGTAGGTAGATGGGTCCAAAGTGAGTGATTATTTTTGACAAATCACTGAAGGCTGCGAGGGTTTATTGTAGGCAGACCGTTTCATCACTTCTCGAAC
>WOGR01008151.1:0-11995 GCA_015342045.1 Leptinotarsa lineolata | reverse complement strand
CACTCACGACACAGTTACGAAAGGGTGGACTGATGTGTACGTCTAACATGCCTGCAAACAAATGATCGCGACTAATCATTGTGCATTGCGGAGGATGGGTTAAGAATTCTTTGAAATTATGTGGAAAAAACTTGAGGACTGCAATGTTGACTGTCACAAGAACATGGAAGCTAATATTTTCGAGGAATGGTTTGAAAACACATTGATCCCAAATTCGGATGCGAATAGTGTAATAGTTCATGGTTGGAATATTATCTTTTGTTTCTTTCACAACGACAAATTTTCTATTTGGACGAAACTTGGTATGACACTCACGACACAGTTACGAAAGGTTGGACTGATGGTTCGAGAATGTGTACGCCGAACATGCCTGCAAACAAATGATCGCGACTAATCATTATGCATTGCGAATGATGTGTTATGAATTCTTTGAAATTATGTGGAAAAAACTTGAGGACTGCAATGTTGACTATCACAAGAACATGGAAGCTAATATTTTCGAGGAATGGTTTGAAAACACATTGATCCCAAATTCGGATGCGAATAGTGTAATAGTTCTTGGTTGGAATATTATCTTTTGTTTTTTTACAAGCGCTTGCCACTTTTTAATGGTAATTTCTAAGCCAAATGCAATAGCGACTCAAAAAAACGCAAGAAGAATCGAGAGACCAAACATCAGTGCTTCCTCGTTGACTTCTGCTACAATTAATTTAATGAAATCTTTGGAAGTCTATCCACAAACATAACATCTAATTGTGGATGCAGTATCAGTTGCAGCATTGCATACTTTTCCGTCAATCATTGTTAGTATCATTATATGTTTTATTTTAGTTAATCCAGTAGGAGTGGACACTTCTGTGTCTTTTGAATTTTTGGCTTGCTTTTCGATGTACGCTATTTCATTTTTAGTAACATATTTCGATTCCTTGATAAAGCGTATGCATATGGGTCTGCAGAATCTGACAGAGGAAGGGACTGGGTTTTGCCATATGACTTGCTTTTGCTCTCCATAAATCATTACGACTGGAAAATATTAGCATCACTGTCAGTATTATTTACAAATTTATGTTTTTATGGTGACTGCTGCGCTCCTTCACAGCCTCATTTTGAAATTGAAACCATGTTTTGTATCTCTTCCTGTGAACAAGTTTCTATAACCTCTGCTACGTATTTATATAAACGCAATGCAGTGTGGTCAAGTAAAGCTTGCAGTTCAATCTCAGAGCCAGTTTCAGTCACTGGAATCGATTCCTCATTGGGGTAACATTGGTTTTTGACCTTTTTTATAAGGGAATAACAAGGGTGAATACTCTTGTTGGCCCCGTGTATTACTTCTCACTGTCTTCGACTGAAGTCGCCTTATACGAAAATTACCAGTGCTTCTTCGGGTGTATGTTCCTTAACAATTATTTGCTTTTGAGGAGAAGTAATTGCTTTGTGAAATTTTGTAGCTCTGGTTGGCGTGTGGAAGTAATTTCTTTTATTAATTTTGACGCATCAGTATTTCCTGAAGTGCCCTGACTCACGCAAGCTGCATACGTCAGTTCCTCAACATGTACCTGCTGTTGCTTGCTGCGGTCACTTGACTCTTCGAATGCAATTCAAACGAAGATGTGAGCCATTCTTCATTGTTTTTAAAGAAACGTTTATCCTTGTAACTAGCGGTTATCCGTTTCGTCTTAAAATCACTCTTGAAACACCTTAAGGCCCGATTTAAAACAGATTTTTGATCAGCTGGACATTTAGTCATGCTCACAAGTTTTTCTTCCATTAAAGTAAACTTTTCGTAAATTTTCTTTCCCTTAAATTCCTTCTCGTAAACTTCCTGGCAATTTGAGAAGACTCTACAAAAGAATAAACCAAAATTACAACGTTGAAATGTTTCTATTTTCAAATACTTTAACTTTGAATGGATGTAAAACGAAATGGCGGATCAAGGCGGACCATTTTACTGTGGAATATGAATGCCAATAGCGGCAATTTTATGTCCATAAAAGAAATTTTTGTATACGTATAAAACGAACAGAAAACAATAAAATGGCATTTAAAAATACGGTACATACCTCCTACTTTCATATTCACTTAATATTTTTTCTGTAGTCTAATAAATAAAAACACAATAGCGAGAGAACTAAACACCACAAACAAAAGCGTCGCGAACAAAAACATGCGATCATAACAGAGACTAGTTGCCGGATGAGTTGTCAGAAAGCAAGATCAGATAGATGTTTTGTTGCGCTTAATGGACGAACTTTATTAAGAAATGGTTTTAAAATCTGTTTTTCCGTTAATCGCCTGTCACCCCTATACGAACGACAACTCTCAGAAGTTGAGAAACTTGTGCGAGCCAAGGATTAACGAGGTCTTATCTTTTGACGTGTGATTCCTAACACGGTTGCAGAATCATCCCAGCTTCAACCAGATAAATTCTCTCGGGAAAAATATCTGGTCGAGGCCGGAATCGAACCCACCACCTTCCGATCGTGAGTCGGGCACACTACCACTGCGCCAATTCCGGTTTGAGAAGCTTTTTGAGTAACTTATTGTTTTAGACTTTTTACCGGTTTTATAATGAAATTACTCCTATGTGCGACGACACTCGTCGATATTTTTTATGCAAATCTAAAGGTTTATGGAATATTAGATCTCCTTACTTTGCGAAAATTCAACCGATCAAACCACACATATCCAGTCAAACCGCACAAATCTAGCAACACAATTCAATGTTATCTCCGTGTAAAATTCTATATAGGTAGTTATAAAAGAAAACATTCATATAAATTTAAAAGCCTCCCAAAAATTTACGAATGAACCCATACGATATTCACGTATCAAAGTGATTTTGTAAACAAATTAGTAAAAGATGTAAATTAGGTATATTCAGTATCAATTAGAGAGTGAAGAAACGTAAATATAATGAATTCAAAGTGAATTTTCAATACCCCAGAAGATATAAGCATAATTGATAATAATAAGCCCCGTAACTATTTTTGTTCTCTTTCTAAATAAACCATGCATATTCAAAGAAAGATAATATTTGTATTTGAACTCTTATGCAAGTTTCATAGATAAATACTTTTGAATTCCCAACCATTTCAGTTTGTTTCATGGAAATGCTCAAGCACTGATGGATTCTTTTAAAAACGTTCAGAGGCCTGTACGAAAGTATTGACTTACATAACGAGATTTTGGAATACAAACTGAATAGATAAAAGTGTTTTTTGTATAATTCAGTGTTCATATAAAAGTATTTGTTTCGAAAGTATTTTTCTTTCGTGTAGTTCAATGATTATATGAAAGTAGCTCTTTCGAGAGGTATTTTCTTCCAATTTGCATGATCTACATGTCAGTGTTTAGAAATAAATTTTTGGAGTTGATTGCCTCCAGAAGTTATTGTGTGTTCAGCTGTTTATATATTTGAATAGAACTGGCCGATACTTGATAAAAATTCATATCAAAACTCATTAATACATTTTATTGTACAATTTTCACTATAAAGTGTTTTACAAAAACCGCGACACGTGTTTCGCTATACAGTAGCTTTCTCAAGCGTTAATAATACGTTACTTTAAAATTACAACTATTTTATACTCCAACATATTACCTACTTTCCAATGAATGAACCTACCTGAAAAAATCTACCTGAAAATAAACAGATTTAATAATGGCGAATTATTCAGTTCAGTTTGATCGTTCATAAGATATTGAGAGTTTTTAAATTTGTCCATACTCTCCATTAGTTTTGAACCTTTCTTCTGGAAATGGAAGGGCTTGAATTCATGATTGAACTCAAGACCCTCTGTGATTAAATGAGTGGCATATGTGGAGTTTATTGTTCTATTCTGGAAACTATTTATGTGTTCGTTTATGCGTGCTTTAAACGTTCTTCCAGTTTGACCTACCTATATAAAACATCGGACACCCACTCCCGATTTTCCTGAAATTGAACTTCTATCTTTGTTGTTCTTAATGTGCATGCCTGAGTTGTTGGTTTTGAAAAAAATATTTACAACTTTGTTGTCTAGAAAATTTGAAATATTCGTAGTGGGTTGGCCTAAGTAGGTTAAGGTTTTATAACTTTCATCCTCATCGTTTCGAATTGGGTAAAATTCCTTCAAAGCTTGGCTGTATAACTTTTTTTATAATAGACACTGCATAAGACTGCTATCGTAATCATTGTTGACGACTATTCGTTTTACTATGTACAGTTCTTTATTGAAATTCTCATCTGACAAAGGAACATTTATTGGTCTGTGGATCATACTGTTGAATGCTGCTACTTTGTGCTGTGCAGAAATAAACCTTAAATTCCGCCGGGTTAGCTGGCCGTGACTGACCAAAATTCATTCCTCTAGTAAAAAGTGCAAATTTGATACCGAAAAGATTACTTAATGGCACTAGTAAATCAATGTAGCTGAAACATACTGTAATCTCTCGTTCATAGAAGTGAGTCTTCATAAGCCCTTGTTGAAAAATTAGATATTTTTGAAGAGCAAAAATATAATACCGCTCTACAAATTGTTACATAAAATAATATACAAATTGAAATAATTGTAATTTAAATAATATATCGCACAGTTTTTAATTATTTTAAAAGCCTGGTGTTGTAAATATTTTTGCATTAATCTTTTACATCTCATTTTGGGAATTCACTTCTAATTTTTATATTTGTGTTGATAATTTTTATTGAGTACAAATATATTCATAAACTTGGAACTGTTTTTTCTTCAATTCCTTTAATAAATAATACAAGGAAAAACCAAAGAATACATGGAGTGGCGTTTTTACGAATTTATATTCTTCGCCTATGTATTTTTCGAATTCAACTACTAGACTTTTCTGAACTGGGCTAGGCCAACACTGTATCATCATCGTATAATTCATAACTGAACAATTTTGGAAACAGTCAAAAATTAATATTGTTGAAAATACCGATGTTTCACTAAGAGAGATATATAACTTGGAGGTGATAAAATTATAGAGTTTTCGCAAATTTTAGATTATAATCTACAAGATGAAGAGATGAATATGTATTCTAACCTTAATTTAATAAAGCAATTTTCCTTGTACTATCATGGTGTGTATGCGCAGTATCTATGCAGTTATTAGATTAAAATTTTCCGTAGCCAATTCATGTTGTCACAATAGTAACAAAATTTTCATGCAAAAAATATTTTCCTCTTTTTTCTTGAAACTTAAAGAACAGGCCGTATATATGAGGAATATAGGAATTGCTGATCAGTGAAAGCAGTATCGTCATGTCATCAGTATGCAGTGGGGTATTTTTGAAAGAATTTCAGATGTACCTTACACATGAGCTGAAGAAAAGTCCCGGGCCTAAGAAAGAAAACGCGTTTTTGTGTTCAAAATTGGCTTTATTCATCAACGTCATCTCCATCAAGAGCCACACAATCATTTCAGCGCCGCTCTAACATTTTAATACCACTTTTGTAGAACAATTTATCTTTTGTCATATAGTTTTACCATTGTTTTGATTGACTTGTGACATGGTGCGTTGTCTTGATGAAACAAAATTTGTTTCTTTGCCATTTGCGGTCGTTTCTTTGCAATTTCGGTCTTCAAACGCTCCATGGATCTAACACCACGCACATCCCAAAATACCGATGCCATAACTTTTCCAGCCCATTGTTATGTTTTCGTGTGCTTTGGACGAGGTTCACCAGTTGCTTTCCACTCAGATGACGATTGTTTCGATTCCGGAGTGAAGTGATGGATCCATGTTTCATCCATTGTCACATATCGATGCAAAAGATCCGGTTTGTTATGTTTAAACATGGCCAAACACTGCTCATAATCATCAAGACGTTTTTGTTTTTGGTCAACAGTGAGCTCACGTGACACCCATTTTGAACAGAGCTTTCTCATAATCAAATGCTCATGCAATATAAAGCCAACAGGTTCTTCTGATATCTTCACAATGTCAGCTAAATCACACAGCTTCACAAAACACAAGCACTACAGGATAAACCTTAAGGCGCTATAAGAGCGGTGCCTGTGCGAAAGTAGTGATTCACATTGGTTTTGAATCGCTGGAGATTAAATCCATTTGGAAAAACTTTCTCAGGAAGTTTATTCCACATGAACGCAGTTCTCCAAATGAAAGAGTTTTCAAACGCTTTCACTCACGTTTTTACAGTAGTTATGCGGTAGATCTCGAGTTCCCCTATCTATCTATGTATCTATCCTGTTTTAGTCTTTTTTTTTTAATTTGGATGGGAAGTGTTCTGCCTGAAAGGAATTCCTGAAACGGGATGAAAAATTCAGATCTGTCAATTTTAGAGGCTAAGTAGTTCTTCAAAATGGTAGGATAACATGGTTACTGGGCGTTTCATTTGAAGTTATCAACTTTTCGATATTTGAAGTTTGTCAAGTTAATGCCTCTGTATTTCATCTCACTCTTGATATTGCATGCTTCAAATATTTCAGATTGCTGTTTTTATGATGGCATTTACGGTGGTTCTATTTTCCGATGATTTTCTTTCTTTCAGCAATAACTTGACAACGCCGCAAAATTTTTAAAAAGGAAATACCTCGTCATGTAAATTATTTTGTTCAGTTCAACGGTGATGAAATTTACAGTGGGGTCCATTTGAAAAAATGGTGATTTGTATTGCCTCGCTTCAAGGAATACTGTATATTCCAAAACATTTTTAAAATAAGCAACAAACTAAACCATATAACTTCTATCTGAAAATTTTTTTCATACTCCTCATCATAGGCGAGATACTGTACTTCCTCACACTAACGCTGAATAAAAACAGTTAAAGTATGTTCTTCGCACAATGGAAAGTAAGGAACGGTACACAGTATATTACATGAAAGAGTTACGATATCAAATTCCACTTACATGGAACACTATCATCCTCAATGGCGGACTTCGAAGTTTCGGAATAAAACACATGTCTCATTACCTTATCAACTACGTTCTGGATAACATTACAAGATAAAGCACTCAATTCATTGTTTGTATCTTCTATGCATGATGTGTACATCTTTGTAGAGTTTATTTTGAACTTAATTGCTTTCTTCTTTCCTTTGGAAGTTTCCCAAATTTTCTGTATGGAGATGGGGAAGTAGGAAGCCAAAAACCTTTCTTTCCCAAAAACTAATATACCCTAAAGATATATCCCCTTTGAATTTATTAACGGTTAATTTTTAGACTGAACTCAGCAAGAGTACCATAAAAAGAAGGAAAATGAAAAGTTTTTTGAAACAAAATTTCCATTTTCATGTTTAAAGTAAAATTCACAGTTAAATTCCTGTGATAACCGACTAAAAACACCGTTCTAAACACCATTTCCGATAAAATATATGCCGGACGCCTATGTTTGTGAATTTCTGAAATAATTTGTTTTACGTTGGGAATAAATCTAATAAAACTATAACAATAACACTTACCATTCAATTCCGATAAAGATTTATATTTCTGGTGAACACGGTAGTACGAATGTACTTTTTCGGTGCTAGTAGAAACCATGTTGAATTATTCCAAAAAACAATAAACTTCGATAAGGAACAAATAACGAAAAATCAGGTTCACATTAATCCAAAACCAACGGCGTCACACCATCATTAGATGATATCGGGGAGAATACTACATGTAGAATGTAGCCTAATTTGTCCAGTGAATACTTGTGACACTGAAAGATTGATAATACTAGTGGATAGTAAAAGGAGATGGATATGAATTTATTATTTTGACTTCACTTATCAAGAGACACTGAATGTAAATATTTACAATAGAATTTAAAAGTATTAAAAAGATCAGTCTACAATTCAAGTGTAAATATGGAAATGTTCATCATTTTGTTAGGTATAGTTAGTAACAGTGCTTTCTTTCATTGTTTTGGCACTTTTATGATGGGTTGATCTAATCTGCAAAAACATACGGTTTCTAGATTTGCACAGAATAAGTGTTACATGCAGTAGATGAAAAAAATGAAAATGTAGAATATCAGTGCTGGAAGCTGAAAAATATTTGATTTTTCAAAACTACTTTCAATTATGTCCACCGAACAATTGTGCGATGACAAACTCATTTATCTCACTAGAATCATATGTGAATAATCCGATTGACTGCACTACAATGACTAAAATCACAAATTGTTTGTATGGCAACATGCGATTTGTGTGTGGGAACATTGATCTATTGAAAAAAAATCCCTCACCAAAACAAAAAGCTGTCTCCGACGCTCTCTTCGCCAACCAAGTAAGCATCATAAGAAGTTGACTAAAACTCATCAGGAACAATGTTCTGCAAAAGCAAAATACCTTCGGATAACTTTGGGTGTCTTTTTTCTCGTGGTAACGTCGAACAGTAATTTCCAGCTATTGTTCTCCTTCTTTTCTGAAAATCATTTGTGATTGGTATTTCTTGGTAGTCTCAAAAAACTATAGCAAGGAATTTTTCAGCAGATTTTTGAACGCACAATATCGCAGGCCTGGGAGAACCAGAGTGTCTCCATTACATTTGTTGATGATTTGTTACTGGTTGTAGAAATGTATTAACACGGTTCAAGAAGTTTGTAAACCGAACACAGATCGAACTCAACCCTTGCACGATTGAACATTCAGACATTCGGGGAGCCACATTTGGCAGAACTACAGTGTCACACATAAAGTTCGCGAGATATAATTTGGAAGTTTCTTTTATTGATAGATATAATGAAAATCTGACTTCGCAGTTAGTTTGTGCTTGGAAAATGAGTAGAAAACAGCATCTTTTCTTTTGTCATGTACTTTTTTTGAGAATCCTCAAAAAACAAGTTTTTTTTGAAATCTGGAAAAACGTCATAACAAAGTTGCTCAGTTTCCAATTGTTATACCATTGTTTTAAATTTGGACTCTCTACTGTCACTTCGACTTTTTTCCAATTTTTTTATTTTTCGAATCTTTCGCTCTATCGATTCGAACGAAACATGATTCAAATCTCATAATTTTCATGAATACGAGACTTCAATGTCATATCTTACCCAGAAAATACCCGCATTGGCCTGTTACCAAAAAAAAAATAAACCTCCAGAAATTCGTCTTTGTTGTTGCAAAGTTCACCTGGTTTTTTCAGTTCATTGTTAAGCTGATTCGGATTTTCAATGTATGGACGTCAATATGTCAGTGATCGAATAAACGTATTCCTCTCATTCTTATTACACTCGTATTCCTTTTTTAGCAGATCTCTATCCCATTAGCTACAGATGGGTTCGAAATATTTTGATGCAACAGTCACCCTGTTGGGTGTAAACTAGTTAACCCATTATGACCGGAATTTATTCACTTTTAAATTTTCAGTTGAAAATCAACATGAAGGCATTATTGGGGTACAGTGTATGGGAAAATAAAGCAACTGAACGTTTTGATATTTCGACATTCGAAGATGAGGTATACAATGCTATCTAGTGAAAAATCTCACAAATAGGGCGACTATTGCAATTAGCAGGAACCTTCAACTGCGTTACCTATAAGTAACGCTAGGTCATACCGGATTTAGGACTTGAACCATGCAAAAAGGAATTTTTCTATATGTAGATAGCTTCCAAAATTATCTATAGGAAATGGGATCTATAGATAGTTCTCAAAACTATTTGTAGGAATATCTAAAGATATTTCTTCCTGATTATATCCATTCAAAGTAATATTCTCTTCAATTTCAAGTTCCATGAATGAAAATGAAAAAAATTTTAGAAGCATTTCAACAAAAAACTCACTTTGCGACAAAAAAGCTTATATTACGAGTACACATGCACTATGGTGAAAACCATTTCAGTATTTTCTCAATAGTATTAGTATATACAGTGTGATACACTGTATTTCAGTCATTTGTGAAAGCAGAAATTTAATTTTTGGGACAGGCATAGACCTTCATAGGCCGCCCTTTTTGCAATACTTAGCCCGAGTGACAGCCTCAAACCCAGCCTACTGCGTTCCTGTGAAAGGCAAATTTTCGATATTCTGCTTCGCGTTGATGAAACCGAAATGAATTATTTCTAAAAGTTGCTTGGAAATCGATTTTGACCCTACATACCGAATTTCAACGCGAAATTCGAATTTCATATTCAAGTCTGATTTTCAGTTAATGGTTCTAAATAAGAAGCTATGAAAATAAAGTCATAATAATGTAGAAATAGGAATGAAAATCCTAATATTAATTATAATACATTTATTGATTGTAGCCTCTTATTGAAGCTTCTTATTCGGAGCCAATCAGAATTTTGTGTTGAAATTCGGTATGTAGGGTCAAAATAGATTACTGAGAAACGTTTTCAAATAATTCAATTCGATATATTAAACGCAAAGCAAAATATCGAAACTTTGCTCTTTTCCCGAGATCGCAGTAGTTTGAGGCTTACACTTGGGCTAAGTATTGCGAAAAGTGCGGCCCATGAAAGCCTACTTTCAAAAATGACTAAAGTACAGGGGCGCCTCCAACTTTATTGTCTCACACTGTATACTCCTGACAATAAAAATTAAAATTTTGGGATCGATGTCATAATAGTTATTTAGTAATATTTTACTTACTAGTGGGTAAACAGTAGGTATATTCGTAGGAGGCATTTTTGAATTACTGCCAGATTCGAAATTTCAAATTGAAAAAAATTACCTACGTGATCAGCAAGAGAGCTGTGACATTAGATATTCCATCAGAAATTTTCAAGTCATTCCAATATGATTATTTTCAACAGATTCACAGAAAGTCAGTGGGCATACTTGAAGACTGGCTATAAATTAAATCATATAAAGGAACGAGTTGTTCAGGCCAGTCTCAAACTCCCTACACTGTAGGTAAATGGACCGACACCTATCAGAAAACAACTACTCCCCTGGCTAATACCACGAAGGGCGTTGGACTATATCGACAGGTGTCAGTGCAGGAATCTTCACTGAAGTATTTTCTGTATATGCTGTTGGCGATATAACTGCCGGGATCGATTTTCAATTATTGAACGGGCACACTTGCAGACCGGTTTCGGGCTATTTGGCCTCTCGTCAGTGCAAGGTAGTGACTATCATCAATATAGAGTCGACGATATTCCATAATTAAAATTCGAATTCGCAGTATATCATTTCTCGAACTGAGCTGAAGCGAACAACAGCTGTCTGTCCCACCTGGTGAACGAGGTACTAACCAACCGCATATCCGAAATTCGCCCAATTCCTCGTATAAGGAAAGGAAACTCTTCATATATAGTCAGTGGGCATACTTGAAGACTGGCTATAAATCAAATCATATAAAGGAACAATTTGTTCAGGCCAGTCACGAACTCCCTACACTGTAGGTAAATGGACTGACACGTTGGATATAATCCAACGCCCTTCGTGGTACTAGCCAGGGGAGTAATTGTTTTCTGATAGGTGCAGGGAGTTTGAGACTGGCGTGAACAAATTGTTCCTTTATATGATTTGATTTTCAGCAAAGTTTAGATTTTCAATTCGAATGAAAATACATATGAAAAATAAATGAGAATAAAGGTAAAAAAATTATATTCAAATTCATTTTATATTTACTTATTTTTTTGCAGATTTTAAAGCAGAACAGCATTGCATTGCATCAAAAATGTCTACTTCATGAATCTTATTAAAGAAGGCTGACTGTCTGTATGAATCCAGCTACATGGCATAAGTCAGTCTTGCGTCAACAGACTCTGCGAAAACGCAAATTCCTGTCACATACAGCTGCTTCATCAGAATTTGTATGGTCATGACTTTCAACGTTGACATTCAAAAATGAATATTTTTTTTGACTATGTGTCATTCAAAAATGAATCTACATTTCATGACAGTGGCCTCGTGAATAGGCAGAATTTTCAATATTATGGCACAGAAAACATACACGTTTATCATACCATTAATCATCAAAATTGATGTAGCATTAATATTCTCAGTGAAATTATTGGATATCACATAATTGTACCTTATATTTTCGAAGATACTCTGAATAAAAAGAAAAATACATTTCTGGTAATTCTTGAATTCTCTC
>WOGR01008150.1:0-11995 GCA_015342045.1 Leptinotarsa lineolata | reverse complement strand
CATATATAATATTCCTAGAAAGATTTTGATTGTGGAGAGCTCTGATCCTTTGTTTTTCTAAATGAATTGGTGATGTTCTACGTGCCGGATTATATTATATTATTTTGGAGGTCAATATCACAAACAACCTACAGGCTTCAGCGATCTCCAAAGTTTTATTTTTGTAATTCATTTATTATGAAATTTCTGAAAATGAACATTATTATTATCATTATTGTCTTATGAAAGTTTCAGAAAAAACCTTCAATACGACGTGTCCACCATATGTCGCAGCTCAGTACTCGCTTAGCTTATTACGAGAGGACTTTATCGCTGTTTCACCCAACCTTCATTCATCCAAAATAATAAAAGAACTCATTTAAAAAACTCAATTAAGAATTTATCATAGAAAAACGAGAAAACTACATTCAGGAATAAACTAACATTGAATAACAAAAATACAAAGAAAATAACAAAACTCACATTATACTGCTACCTAGCAGGATAGAGGGAAAAAAGATGTGCTGCATTCTGGAACCGCCTCTGGACAATGATCGATGAGTACTGAATTAATTACTTATTACTTTCTCTTGATGATCCTGACCTTCTTCAATATTTATATAGATTCATATGCTGAGCTAGCACTTTGCTGCGGTCACCGTACTAAGGTAAAATGCTCAGTATGCATCCATGCAAAGTTTGCATATTTGGATATCGTTTTATGTTTCTATATCCTGTAATCGTATCAATTTTGATGTCTATGAACTTAGAATATTGAAAGATGGAATTCTATATATTGAGTGTTGTTGGTTTTGAATATCGAGTTGAGATTGGAACATCTTTCGACTTATGTATTCGCTTGAATTAATTCAAATTATCTCATGAATATTCTCCATATTTGACATTATTATTATAATCTATTCCTTGGGCCTGACCCAGTCAGACCTGCTCGGCAAATCAGTGCCAGTTCTAGGGGCCGACTGTCATTTGCTGACAAACCGACAATAGGAAGTAGCTACTGCCTCGTCCGTGAAAACAATTGTTCAGAACACGGTTCAGACAACGAGAGCATTCTCTTCTCCGCCTCTTCTGTTTCTAAGAAGAGACGTATTCATAACGAATTTCCAACATTGCCTAATTTTTACAGAGAGCGGATTGACGAAAGGATTCGTCATGAAAACGCCAAAAGTAAAAAACTTCAAAAAAAGGCTGTTCCCAAAAAAATCGAGGTTGAAGCCAAAAAGTGTTTCTCTGAGTCCGAGCTTTCTCTTAGAGAAAGCACAAATCAACGAACGAAAATTCAGGTTCATAAGGTAGCCATACCTGAAGCCAAAATTCCTAATACTGAAAAAATGGATACTAACCAGGGTGCTCCAGTTGACAGTGCCTCGAAAAATTCTGGGAGCACAGCATGTACTGTCCAAGACAAGGAGCCTGGCTCTTCTGCCCCTCTAAAGCAGCATAATCATCCCTCTACTATGAAAGCGAAAATTCCGCCCATTTTCGTTCGCCAAAAGGACAAATGGGTCTCACTGGTCAAGTTGACGGATACTGAAAACATCAAGTTTTCAAAAGCCGTCAATCTACATGGCGGCATCAAGGGCCAAACTCAGTCTTCTGACGATTATCGTCGATTGACAAGAAATCTGGTGAGGGAAAAATCCCTTATCATACTTTCTCTCTTCCCGAAGAACGGCAATCTTGTGCCGTTTGTAGTCGTGCGCCAGAACATTTGGCAACCAAAGTTGTGCGTGAGGAGCTCAAAGCTAGGGTCTTTGATCTCTCGCCAGTAACGCGCATGAATGGCGCTGGCAAGCTGATGCATTTGGTCCTTGTAGTGGTTAGTACGAACCAAAAGCAGATCTTCGGGATCGAAGACCTTTCGAGTGTGAGGGTTCAGGTTGAAACCGAACATCCGAAAACTTCAGTGGGTCAGTGGGTTATTTTTGACCATTACAATCATTTACCTGAACAGAATTTTTTTTGCGTATCGCTTCTTACTTCCCCACATAATTCATTGCTATATCTTCTTATATTTTCTCTCTCACTTTTTAGAGTTTAGTGTATTTTCATTGCTATTTCTTCTTATATTTTCTCTCTCACTTTTCAGAGTTTAGTGTATTTTCATTGCTATCTCTTCTTATATTTTCTCTCTCACTTTTCAGAGTTTAGTGTATTGTTTAATCACTTTTTTGGAAAAAAGTTTTCACTATTTCAATACTATTTTAATACTCAAAGATGAAGAAAAAATCACGGAAATATTTTTGGTAAAATTACCAAAAAGAGGTTAACTGCAAAACCGTTAACCTGGAGATATTCTATCAGTGTAAAGGGAAATGAACCACCACAACTTTTCTCATTAAAATGCTCACAAATTTTTCGCTTCCTGTTCACTTAAACCTTTTTGACCTGTTCGGGAACATCAAAGCTCTATTTCTTCCACAAATAAAACGAACCGAGCAGGGAATGATAACTAAAAGGAAACAACCTGTGGACAATAACAGTAAAGTATATGAAATTTTAGATCGCTGTGTCTGAAGACAATCCTTTTACACGGAGTGAAATGTGATTCGTTCGAAAAATGGGTGCATGATTACGGTGGGCACATTTGTTCGCATATGAACCGATAGACGTGTTATTGCCGTTAGCTACGGTGCTCTTGGGAATAGGGAAGGGTCTCTTCTGCGGGTCTGAATACAAGGGTCATACAGAAAATTGGTGGGAGCGCGAGCAAATAATATTTCATAAATAGAATAATAATCGAAAATGCTATGATTTGGTGACAAACTGATATTTGCAATAATACTGTAATGAGTGGTGTTGTATTTTACTTTTCCAAGTGAATACGGTTTATATCGTAACCCTGCTTAGTGTATTTGCTCACAAATAAAAGTCGGTTGAGCACGCGGTCATGGTTATGATCAGAATGGAATGAACGTCACCCAATTCCATCAGATCTTGTACTAACTGAGAGAACAAGATACTTACAATCGTGCATGTAAAGATAAATGGTACACGGCAGTATATGTATGAGTGACTATTATTCACAAAAAACAGTACTCATCCAAATCTTCATGAAAATTGATTCAAAATAATAAACCTTCAAATTCCGGAAAAATTATTATTTCTAGAAAATTGATCATCACCGGCTCATTTACCGGACTATCTTAGTAACCTCAAGGAGTAACTGATGAATGTGTATGAGAATTATCGCGGTTGATTTGAATTTTTGTTTATGTCAAACGCTCCAACGTTTGACAATCTAGTCAAAGCTTTCACTTTGTGGCTGAGTGGTGACCAGTTTCAAAATAGATATCAGAAAAAATGAAGATGCAAATGAAAATAAAGAAAGGAGCATTCATTTTTCAACACCATAGAGCGCTGTTTTGATCTGACTCTTGCTTGGTTGAACACAAATGCATTGCTGAATTCAACTGTCCTCAAAGGTAAGTAAGTAGAGGCGCTGACATCTCCTCTCATGGAATCGACAGAAGACTGAATCCGTGAATATCAATGATAAACGGGTTTCCCAAGGCGATTCGCCACGAAGCCCAGCTTCCGCATCGACTGCCGAAAAGTACTCTCGTATTCCCTGTATTCTACTGCCACTTTCACTGCGAGGCAATTAGTCATAACAGCACTTTTCATGGATGCTTCTTTTCAGGCTCTGGTTTCATCTAGTTGCGTTATAGTTGGAGCTGCAGTGAAATACAATGAACGAATCTCGTTGAGCGGTCGATATAGAAGTTTAGATGTACAACTAACTGCCCCGGAATTCCTCGTTTATCTTTGATACTGATGGATTGAGTTGTCTGTCGATACCATAGATGATGTTTCCATAGAGGAATATCATGTCATCGCCTCTAACAACATATGGAATGTTTAAAAGGACCAGAGATTACCCTAAAATTCCTGTGAGTTTTCAAAACATTGCTTGATTAAATAGGCGTCTGATTTCTCATCAGATGTCTTATACATACATTTCGACAACTTATAACAAGTAACCGGTCCTGTAAAAATGGAGAGTTTGTCACACTTTTATATTCACTTTCAGAAAAACGGAAACTGTGAGCTTACCTTGTATTCAATCTATGAATACATTCATTTATAAAAAATCTATTCAGATTTTCCTAAACATATGTGGACAAACATGTTTGTTCGAGTAAGAGTATTTACAAAATCAATGGACGTACCATCAACTCCAAGGTTACTCGTATAATTTCATTTTCACCTTGAAGACATCTGAAGGTGAACTGGATTCGCCTCTCACATATATCTCACTGAATATACTTGAAATCTAGAAATAGGATAATGAAAGTGGCCATATTTCAATCAGAAATTTTCTACAATTTCTGATGAGGCATTGGAGGGAATTCATTTCATTCAATAGTACAATGTTTTTCTTCTGTTCAAATATTTAACTGGATACATAAATTTAGAATTTTGAAGATTGTTTTTTTCTTGTTGTGGTATCTCATCATAAATGAGTAACAATAGTATTGACAACCATCTGAAATCAGTCTGTACGAGAATAATTTTCGAAGTATCGTAGAAGCACTAGAAATGCGATACGAGCAGCAATAAATACTTCAAGAAAGTATACCAGTACTTTTTCCAGAACCAACTTCAATAACCACAAGAGACCTGGTAGAGTATAGAGCAGATATCGAAAGATTCATTGATTTGACTTAGACCTATTCCAAAGCTCTAGAAGAATTCGTAGAATGAATTGGTATTCAGATCTTCATAGACGGTCTTTTGAACGTTGAGATGCAGTTTATTTTGGAGTTTGGTCAATATATGATCGAGAATTGGAATTCAAGGCTTTCAAAAACTTTTTGGAAGGAGCAAATGCGAATCTGAGAAGGATGACTTCCAGTAGAGAGTCAACATTGCCAGCTAGTCACTTACTGTTATAACAAAAAAATCGTAGAATAATTTGATATACTAGTCCAACTGATGAAGCTACCGTGTATCGAAACGGGTCTCAAATGAAATGTATAGCTGAAAACTCATTCAGTCAGTATCATAAAAAATTGTAGGAATTCACCAGTTGAGTCCAGGATTTCGCCTGTAGCTTGAGCTCATCAGTGTAGAAAAAAGACCTTCTGGGAAAAGGCTCTATTATAATTGTGGAATAATCTAAACATCTGAATACGATAAACAGATGAATTCGAAGCTATGAATTCTTGAAGATCGCAAATCAAGGCACTATAGCCCACCGCCATGAACAATACAAAGCTCTCTAATGACGCATGAATAACAAGAACTATACGTACTTGGATCGATGAATTTCAAAACAGGATCTGGTTATGGAATAAGCACTGCAAACGCTGCAGCTGTGAAGAAAGAAAGAAGTAGGCAATCGATTCATGTCGCAAATATGAGACCGAATTCATAGTACCTAAATGGTGTCATGGATGACAGGTGGGAATGAAAAATATACCGAAGCCATATGATGATCTGATGCAGGTTCAAAGATGGCTCACTAGGATGACCTATTCCTTCACGATGACCTATTGCATCGCAAGTGGAAAAGCTAGAGGAAGCAATAGAAAAGCATCATCTGGTCGATACACGAATCGGGTAAAAACATACTTTGGTATCAACCGAACCCTGAAACGAGTTCCACTTATGGAACTCGTTTCAGGGTATGGAACTTCCACTGTTATGGAAATTCAACCAGAATCAATGAAGTATTAGTTCTCTAAAAGAAATTCCCAAGAGTTATGACTTTCAAGGGTCCCAGAGACTCATGTAGGGATTTATTCTCAAATCTCAAAATTCCAACAGTCATCTCATTATATATACTCAACTGTGTATCTTATGTGAAGTCACACGATGAAAACTTCCCAAGCAAAGAAGATTTGAGTCCAGCTACAGGATCAAATCAGATGATATCGATTCCACTTCATCACTCAAGAGTTCCTTACATTGTGTCAAAAAATTATATTATAATCTTTTTATTGACATCAGAAACCTCACAACTCTGAATTCATTCAAAAATGAGTCAAAATTACTTTTACCGAAAAATCCATTTTATTCTACTAAGGAGTACTTTAACTTACACTAATCGATCTATATCCACAGCATACTTTTATTATATCCAATGTAATTTTCAATAAGCATTTCTATCTGTATCTGTGAACAATTCGCTTTTTCTTCTCCTTCTATTGTTATTCATTCAATGTTATTTTATCATAAGAACCTTTGTAATGCGTATTTTCATGACGTATCTGACGCATTTCTATGTTTATTTGTATAAACTTGGAGAATTAAAAAATACTACTATAACTACTACTACTACTACTATTACTACTACTATTACTACTACTACTACACTTCTGGATCAACAATTGCCGTGACGTGGAAAAGTTATGAATAGTGCGACCTCTGTATCATGAAGAAATGGGCTGCAGGAGTTCATTTGAGGAAAAAGGAAGTCTGTACACTCTCGAGAAAAACAAAACGCTTTCACATTACGACTGATTGGAATAACCGCAACTATGAATAAAATTCCTGAATGGAATTTCATATCTGAGTAACTGTAAAACAAGTCTAAAATGGTTTTTATTTTTCTATAGTATTTCTTCGATTTGCTTTACGTTTTTATTTTTTATTCAATTCATAATCACCTCATGATAAGATCATTATCAAACTCATATATGAGTTCTGTAATTGGGGTTGATTTCATGGATTATTTTCCTCTAACCGATAGAATTGAAGGCTAGACTACCAAAACCAAGTTTTACAGTGACGAAATGCCCCTTCAAACAGCGATGAAACTGACAGCCATGAAATATTCTATGGAATTGACATCTAGATGTGATTGAACTGATGGGATCATATATTGAAATATGATTGGAACTCAATATTGAAACTTTGCATGGCAGTAAATAGAATCTTACTCCACTGAAACTACTCAAATGAATATGTAAATCAGATGAAACTCACAAATACAAGACACTGATATGAAAAATTACTTGCCACACCTCACTGTTTCACATTACGAAAATAAGGCAGCAATCCTTCAATTCAAACTCGTCCTTGTTATATGGAATCCATAATCGAAAATTAATCGAATAATGAGACATTTTTAATTCGCATGAAGAGGTTATTCTAAATTTCAATAAAATCGAAAAGAATACGTGACTTATGCATTTTTCTACGTCAAGTTAATCGACTTTCATTGACAAATACGACTCTAGTCATTTACATAATTTACATACCCTGCTCATATATTCAAACATTGTACTTTCAAACAAATGTTCTTGCTAAACTTTCTCTTTATTCAGGTAATTCAATTTGAGAATTGATATTTTGTTCTTATGTGAATGCACTCAGCTGAGAATATTTCAGAAAATGATCTTTACGAATACCACTCGACCAAACTTTGTTAGTTTTAAGCAATATCAATCAAGCAACCATCAATAGATAAAACCAGTTGTCTGCTTCATCATGCTATGTGCTCTCAGGGTGCTAAATAACAAAGTTTTTATTGAAAAATGATATTGACTAATTTCCCGATTCATCATCTTCGAATATTTCATCATCATAAATCTGAAAACTCATACCATTTATTTTATATATAAACTGATCTAGAAGAACCCCTCGTAACACTATAAAAATTGTGCCTTGGGGAATATAGAACGATCGTTTGTGAATCTTACAATACCTATTATTGTACTACTACGGACCGACCCTAAGTATATTGCTTTCTCGAGAGATCAATGGACGTTCGCTGATAGCTTCCACCGTTATCGAATCTAAAGGTGCCTGTGAAAGAGACTGTGACTTCATCTTAGCATACAGATGGTCATTCAGATTTCCAACTATCACGTTATTGATGTGTATGTTTTTCAAAGCTGCGTCCCGAGGAAAGCCCATTACAGATAAGGGGGTATAAAAAAGCCTGAATTTGTAAAGTTTTCTATTATCCCCCAAGACAGGTATATGAAACCGTTGAAGAAATAGCGAGTAATTTCCTATCCGGGTGAAGTGTTAGAATATTTCAATGTCACGATCTACTGAAATACTTGTTATGAATTCACGATGATGAAGTGTTTCATATTGGGAGGAGAATTTATGCATTGAAATATGAATATATTCGTATGTATAACTGCATGTTGAAATAGGAAACCAACAAATTATTTCAAACGAGTAAGGTGTAACTGGAATAAAAGGTATTGTACTGAATAGGCTAAATTGGACACTTTTGAAGAGAAACTGCCGTTTTCAAACTAGATAGATGAAAACTAATGGCTGTGTCTAAGGGTCAAATTTCATGACGAAATAAATGGTACTTTGTAATTTTTTTTCCTGTCAAAATTTTTTTTATAGAAATGGAAACGTTTTCAAAGCACTCTTTTACGTAGAATTCAATGATGTAAAAAACTTATTTTTTAAATGGGATATCAATAGCTATTGATAGAAATCTATTTTTTTGATGGGGCACCTAATATATTCCTGTATTTATCGATAGAGCTTGAAATAACCTTTCCAAAAATGTAGCACACTTGATGTTTTGCTAGAGTAATCTTTGAAATACAGAATTTTTAGTTTTCTTCATATAGACTTTGAAACGCACATTTTGATTCAGTAGGCTTTGGACGACCCGGCGATAACACAGAAAAAATTTTTCAGTAATAGCTATCAAATGTTGGGAAAGCTTCTCACAGCAGTAATTGAAACGTATAGTTTCAATAAAAATGATAACAATTTGTACTATATTTACTAATAAATGGAACTTCAACAATAATAGGTGATGATAAAAAACAAACAATGAAATATATTTCTTCAGAGGAGGTATTCAAAATATCCACTAGCTTCTCCTACACACAGATGACACCTTTTTCTGAACATCTGTCGAATTAATTAGTTCAATAGGAGTGAGAGAAGCAAAACTTTGCATTACTGTCGCTTCCAATTCGTATTCAGAAGTGGTCGACAATTCAAAAATAAGATTTTTCTACCTTCCCTAGAGGTAAGAGTCCATAGGTGTTAGGCCCGGTGATCTGACTGGCCAACGGTGAGGTCCTTGGTTGACTGTCCAATTATTACCAAAATTTGCAGGCACAAAATTGGTGATAATTAGATTGTTAGAGTAACGCGCCGTCTTGTTGAAAATATATTTTTCTGAGCTCCATTAGAGGCACTTCGTCAACAAGGGGTTCAATATTTTACCTTGAAATTTCTGAATACCTCTGAGATGTGGGAGTGTCGTTATTAATGAACGGGCTGATAATTCTACTAATGAAAACACCTGCCCACACACTAAATCCAAATCTTCCATGACTTCTCTGCTTCATAATAGAATGAGGATTTTGTTGTGCCCAAGTATGAGTAATGTAACGGTTGAAACTGTCGGCATTGCTCACATAAGCTCCGTTTGTCCTAATAAAATTTGATGAAAAATCACGCATTTTGTTACAACTTCCCAGGATCCATTGACAAAAAGCCATGCCGCATCCGAAATCTCCTGGTCTGAGTTGATGAATTCTTCTGGTCCCATATGGATTGAATTCGTATTTTTTCGAAATCCTCCTGACGTTAGTTCTTGGTAGGCCTGTTGATATTTTTAAATTTCGCGTTGACGTTTTGGGATTATTTTCAACAACTCCCAAAACGACATTCCTTCAAACTCCATATGCCTATTCAATTCATATAATTTTGGCCTTTTCTTTTCAAATTACCACCATCAATTAGGTTGTGCCGCAATCTCACGAAAATGTCTTCAAAAGGTTGTCTTCTCTTTGGATACCTCTCGTGATACAAATTGCTTGTTGCCTCTGTGTTTTTCTCGGTTTGTATAAATCAGACTACCATATCCCATTTTTCATAATTTCCATACTTCATTGCGAATGTGTTTGAAATTCGAATAAAAACCACTAATTGAAGTGCGCTTTTACTACTTAATTCAAAAAGGCTACGTGATCAAAGTGTGCGTTTCTAAGTCTTCATGAAAAAACCTAGAAGCTCTGTATGTCGAAGACGACTCAAGCAAAACATCAAGTGTGCTACATGTTTGAAAAGGTTATTTCAAGTTTCATTGAAACATGCAGGAATATACAGGGTGGCTCATTAAAAAAATCATTTTTTATTGACAACTTTTGATACTTCATTTGAAAAAATCAGTTTTTTACACCATTGAATTCTACAAAAAAAATTACTCCGAAAATGTTTCCATTGGAACAAGAAATTTATGACAGGAATAAAGTTACAGAAACTCATCGAAAATGCATATGTTTGAAAAACATGATATGACTCAGAAACGATATAGATATTGATAAACAGTTTTCACCATTGAATTTGTCAAAAAATTTGACTCTCAGCACGGCTGTCAGTTTTCATCTATTCTGTTTGAAAATAGGAGTTTCTCTTTTGAAGTGCCAATTTGGTTCACTCTGTACATCAATTTTGTATTAGGTGTCAATTTGAAAACACTGGAAATTTTCTGTTCAAAAAATTGTCAAAATTCGATGAAACACACAATTTTAATTTCATTTTTGAAAGGTACAGAATATTTTCAGCCCTAGTGATCTAACTTCCTACGAGGGAAAAATTTTATACATTGTTGGTTAGAGTTTTCAATTATACTTTCATTCATTCAATATTTCGACTCGCATAAAAAAATAATATACTGAAAACTTTGATGAAACCTTGTGATAACATACATATATTGTTTATCGCCGAAACGAAGCTGATATAGTTTTGAAACTGGTGAATTATATGTATGAACTTTCAATTATATAACAATAATGAATTTTTCGAATATCTAGAAAAGACGATGGGAACACACAGAAATGTTATTATTATTGGTGATATGGATCTTAATTCAATTCAACAGCTTACTACGAAAATAACATTGAATAATTTCAACTTATTAAATTTCATTCATGAATAACATTTCGAACAAAATAACGAGATAACGAAACGATAATGAAAGCATTTCCGCCCAGATTGTTATTCACTTGATTCTACCTTGGAATTAGAAAATTAGTCTTTTCCTGTTAATTTAATAATTCACCTGATAATAAAAAAAATCACTTTATTTTAAACTTCATTGAAAAACAATTCATCAAAACAGATTTTTCAAAGATGAAACAAAGAGTTAATACCAAATTGAACGAAATGAACTGTAAAAATGTCAATGGTCTGATTGAAATTATTTTGCAGATTCTGACAAATTAATGGAGATAATTGAAGAAACAAAAAAAAATAAAAAAAGGAAAAAAGAATGAATTTTCTAAATCAAACCAAATTTAAATTGTTAGGATCCCCTCGCCTCTCTCTTCACCGATTGGGAAATGTTGTATCGAGGTGTTGCCAGACATCAACTTGGTGATGTGATGGTGCTCCATCTTGCTGAAATCATATCGTATTCACTGGAACTTGAGGGTTTCCTGGATCAGGATATAAATTTGCTAAACTGAAAATGACATCATTTTGAAGTAATACCAAATGAATATTTATCGCTATTAGAGTTGCCCTCAATGGAAAAGGGACCACTGATATGTTTTCCTACAATACCTGCCCAAGCATTAACCTATTGAGGGTATTGAGTGTGTTCTTCTCTCATCCAGTGAAGATTTTCCGTTAACCAGTAGTGGCAATTTTGCCGATTAGCATGACAGTAAAGAGAAAAAGTACACTCATTAGAAAACATAACGTCTTATAATTGGAAGATATTGTTATCCAACATGTCCATCATTTGCTCACAAAAATAAGTTCCTCTATCAAAATCATCTTCCGTGAGCTCCTGAGTGAGTATCATTTTATGAGGATGCATTTTGTTTTTTCCTAATATGTTTACTATCGAAGAGATAGAGACAGCACTTCACATGCTATGCGAATGTGAGGCACTGAATCACAGGAGGCAAGCAATATATGAACATATAAAATTATGTCCAGAAGAATATAACAAACATCCAACACGGAACCTGTACAAACTAGTACAGGGTACGAGACTGATGGAATGGGTGTCATGAAAAGATGGGAGAATAAACGCAATAAGCCC
>WOGR01008149.1:0-11995 GCA_015342045.1 Leptinotarsa lineolata | reverse complement strand
CAAACAAAACAATTAGCATTGCTACACCTGGCGACTGCCAGAAACTGAATTGAGAGGTTACAAACGAACTGTGGCAGCCGGTAGAGAGGGGAGGCCTCGCAAAGCCTAGCGGTCCCGATCATTTCCGAATCGGAGCCGACCAAACCCGAGCAGGTTATATTTACGCAATTGATGAATACTTGAGTGAAGTACTGAACCCCGGGCGCAAGAGTTTTGATTTCACTCATATTATTTTAATGCTATTATTTCAAGTCAGTCACTTAGTTTTTATTAGGTTAAACAAACAAAATAATATCGTCCTCGTTCTAACGTCTTCTTGAATTTTGACTATGCACAGTTGCCGATTGTCCTTGAAGTAATGCTGACGCACCGGCCCAAACAATCCTGATATATAATACTAGTACTTAGAACGTCACCACGTACCACCGCAGTAGCCTCTACGTACCACTAGTGGTACGCGTACCACAGGTTGGGAAACACTGGGCTAGAGCATTTATAATAATGTTGGCGATCTTTGAAAGATTGTATCTAGGAAAATATCAGTGAACATAGATAGGCTCAATAAAAAATTTAGTCAAATCATCCATTGAAATACATCATCAGGCTGAATGCTATGTAATGATGATTTTCTTCAGGTACTGACATGCCAATATTTGGTGGAGGCACTCATCCTTGTATTTCTCTGCGTTTGAGAGACATGAGTAAACCCATAAATGTGCTGACTGGAATCGACTACTGGCTTGATAACCTTATGTCCAACGTTCCTGAAGTTGTGATGTGCTACCACCTGAACGGCATCGTGCAAAAATACGAACTGGTCAAAACGGAAGATTTACCAAGGATGGGCGACTCGAAATTTTCCCCCAAGCTGATAAGGGATGTAGCACAGAGCATTTTAAGTTTTCTGAAGTCAAATGCCACTAAAGCAGGACATACTTACTGGCTGTTCAAAGGGAAAGATGAAGAGGTAAGTACAAATGTTTGTAATTCTCTGGAGCCACTTTTATCTGTGATATTTTTCAAGGTTGTCAAACTTTATGACCTCACGAGTTTATGTTCAGAAACTGACGTGGAAAAGGGGCAAAATCCTTTCACCATACCCGTTGCAATGTTACTATACAGGGTAGCAAGAAATATGAAACACTCCGTTGACAGGCAACAACCTGGTACTATTCGTATGCTGCTGAAAAATTGTATTAAGCTTTTGCCTCACGAAAAGTATCCAGAAATTGTTACTTCTTCACTATACATGCTCGCTGATCTTTATGTTCCTGCGAATACAAATCCAGAAAATCCTGGGCTAGAAGAGAATGATCGAAACGAGGAGAGTTACTTTGATGATGAGTTGTCTGGTGATGAAAATGAAGAGGAAGCTATGAAAGTTCTTGTTCTAGATAATAGCAGAGCGGAAAATTTCAAAAGTTACTATAAAACACCTGCTCCGATTACAGGAGGAGTGGTGGAAAAGTGTTCTTCAGTAAGTCTTCTAGATTGTCATACGATATAAAAAATTTTGAGAAACCTTCAATACGGTTAAGGCTTTCGAAACGAGATTTTCATGTCACTATTTTTCGGGTTTGAAGGCCGTCGATTCTTTGAATTTTTTCGAAGATTGTTGACAATTTACTTTATTCAGGTACAGTTATTAGCACACCAAACTACCTGAGTCAACATTAACAGACGTTGCACAATTTACCTAAACAAGGTGCAGGTATTAGCACACCACACTACCTGTGTCAACATGAACAGAAGAGCACAATTTACCTAAACAAAGTACATGTATTAGTGTACCAAACTACCTGAGTCAACATGAACAGACGTTGAACAATTCACCTAAACAAGGTACAGGTATTAGCACACCACACTACCTGAGTCAACATGAACAGACGTTGCACAATTTACCTAATCAAAGTACAGTTATTAGCACACCAAATTACCTAAGTTAACATGAGCAGACTGTACGTCATTTACCTAAACCAGGTACAGGTATTAGCACACCAAACTACCTGAGTCATCAAGAACAGACTGTGCGCAACTTACCTAATTCAGGTACAGGTATTAGCACACCAAACTACCTGAGTCAACACGAACCGACTGTACGCAATTTATTTAATATAGGTATTAGCACACCAAACTACCCGAATCAACATGAACAGGCGTTGCACAATTTACCTAATCCAGGTAGAGGTATTACCACACCAAACTACACAGGCGTTGCACAATTTACCTAATCCAGATACAGGTATTAGCACACCAAACTACCTGAATCAACATGAACAGGCGTTACACAATTTACCTAATCCAGGTACACGTATTAGCACACCAAACTACCCGAGTCAACACGAACCGACTGTACGCAATTTATCTAATCCAGGTACAGGTATCAGCACACCAAACTACCTGAGTCAACATAAATACGCGTTGCGCAGCCGTTATATCCAGTCACCGGATATCAACTCAGGATGTATAAACCTCTGAAGAAGCTAGCCACTCTCGCCAGCGAAACCTCAGAAAAATATTTCAAAAATCGACGGATTTCAAACCCGAAAAATAGTGACACTGATAGCTTCCATAATTTACTTTTTTCATCAAGATATCTCTCTGTATTTATATTCGAACCATTGTACACACAATGTTACTTAGAATGACCCTTAAAATTCGAGCGGCTTGAATAGTTTAATTAACTTGCTGTTCATTGAAAAATTTCCTATATTTTTTCCTTATATAGGCCATTCAACATGTGGCTGCTGGCTTGAATTGCCTCAAATTCTTTCCGGAACAACCGTCCAGCACTGAGATCAATCGCAATGAAGAAGAAGAGATAAAAATGGCCAAACCTTTTGAGCCTATACCTATGCCTTACACGAAACTGAAAGATGACAAACCTGTTCAAGAAACCAATAGGAAAAACAAAAGGAAAGATCGCAAAAAGAAATCCGAAGAAAAACCTACGATAGACAAAAATCAAGAGAAGCTCAGCAACGCGCTCCTGCCAAAGAACTTGCACGAAGCGCAGCCACTGCCTACATGGAACGAAAAGGTTTCAGGTGACATATCGTGGAAGGATCACCTTAAGACTCTTCTCTACGAAAAAGCGGTGCTTGTGTATGCCACCTTGTCCGAGTATCACTTCGTTAAACGTAATTATGGAACGAGTTTGCGGTATATAGGACTCCTGACTAGGTGTCAGTTGGTGATGAACAAATTGCAGTACACTTCTGCTGCTCTTCGTGAGAACTGTCTATTGGGTAGGGCCGGAGATTGCTGCATTATGATGTTACAAACTTGGGGTAAGTAAAGTAAAACGTATATGTCTATACCACGGTTTCATGGCTTGTAGTATTTTGTTTGGAAGGGGTTGACAATGTTTCATGGTGAATTTCACTAACTCGGACTTCTACTGTCTGATATGAATCGAAATATATGAAAGGACAAATAAAATTGAAATGAATAGCTAAAAAATGAATTATATCAAGCAATAAAACTTGTAATGAAAATACAACTAATAAAATAATCAAGATAAAAGATGAAAATTACCTTAGAGTAAAAAGAAACAAAAAAGAATAGCGGGAATTGAAAGTTTGGCGGGAAATAGAAATAGAAACTGAATTTACCAGCAAATCGGGAATAGCAGAACATGTTTGGTCTCACCAACATAACATCAAGTGGTTCCAAGCTGTGATCATCCACAGGAAGGAACACTGGTTCAAGAGGAAGTTCAAAGAAGCCAACGACGCATTTAGCCAAGGTAGCCCGGTGAAGCGGAAAGATGGAATACGGGATAGGTGAAAGCGCTCGATCTATAAATAGTTATCTCTCAGAGGAATACCCGAGTCATCACAGGAAGACGATTGTGGATACTAACAGTCGAAACGCCGTGATTTAGGTTAGGTCAAAAGTGAGTGGGTCTATTCGACCCTCCACCGCAACCTACAAGAGTTTATTGTGGCTCACACCTATTCAAACTCGACCAAATAAACCCAGCTTCTTAACGAAGCCGGTTAGTTTATATGATGAGTGATTTTCAGGTCAGATGGCAAGAGTGTGGTTCTACCAAACTCTGAAAATCTGATTCGGTCCACTTCAAGGCAGGCACTAAGTATATGCTCTGCTGTTTCACCATATTCCAAACAGAGGCGAAACACACTGTCTTCTGACAGTCCGAGCCTCTGCATATGATGATTCAGACAACAGTGACCTCTGACTAAATCAGTGTTGATTTACTTGATTTAAAGGAGTCCTAATATTTTCAAATGAAATGTTTTCAAGTTCCTTGGAAATAGAATATAATATGTTATTAAATCACTAGTTATCAAATTAATTGAAAATGTATAAAAAAAATACCATTTTCATTACTCAATGAATATTTAACCCTTAAATGCATCACGTTGCCGAACGGCAACATACATATTCTCACCCATATAACACCCGTACTGTTTCTGTTCACAGCTGAATGCATGATGTTGTCGAAAGGCATCGATGCGCTTCATCTATTCAGTTAGCCAGCTGAGGCGTTTTCATTTTGTTTGTAATATATTAGGTGTTTAGACCATAACCTAACCTTACTTACCGCTCTGTTGATTGTTGAGAAAGTTCGTGAATTTATTTCTTATAATCATAGCTTAGTTTTTGACTGCAAAATTCATTAGATAGAAGGTAAGGTGTGAAATTTCGATTTTTGTTTTTTCGAGACATTGTATTGTTCCGTTTGCACATGATTTCGATAATATGTTTTGTTGCTTTTCGGCAACACTATGCATTCGGACACCTTTTTTTGCATATACGTTTTTTCAGAATGAGTCGTCGTGATCGTTTATCACGTAAAGAATTGGAGGAATATTGGGAGAATTTCACTGGCTTGGAAAGTGATGACGATGTTGAATTCTCAGATACAGATAGTTTTGCAGATCCTCCATTCATTCCTGATCAAAGCGATGATTCAGAAATATAAATTTTGAATGAAAATAATATCCCAGAAGAGGGAATAGAAGTCAGTGAAATAATCGAAATGCGTTTGCCTTCTACCTCAAACTAGGACTCAAATCACGAGAGGAAGGTGATGAAAAAAGTTTCAAGCCCTAACATTGTTTGGAAAAAGAAGGGATTCCGTTTGAATGAACAACAACTAGAGTTTCATGGTTATACAAATCTAAATGAAGAGTTGTTAGCATTAGAAACACCTTTTCAATTCTTCACTCACTTCTTCACTGAAGAGATGTTCACAAACATCACGGGTGAGACAAATCTCTACTTAGTTCAAAGTGATCCAAATAGACAGGATTCTTTCAATTCCGTGGACATAAAACAGTTCATTGAAATAATTTTTTACACGTCAGTAGTTCACATGCCCAACGTTCGATCGTACTGGAGTGATAGTATTCCCTTCGAGCCTATAAGAAGCACTATGTCCTTGAATAGATTCGAAAAAATTCGCTAGTTCATCCATTTCAATAATAATGACAACCTCATCCGATTCCACCAGCCAGGATATGATAGACTTCACAAAATTCGGCCTATAATTGATGAACTCATCAGAAAGTTCTGCAGTATTCCTCTTGAACAACACCTTTGTGTAGATGAACAGATGTGTTCGACCAAGATTGGACGTTACATGAAACAATATCTACCAAAAAAACCACATAAATGGGGTTTCAAATTGTTCGTGCTAGCTGGAATTTCTGGTTTTTTTATAACCTTGAGATATATTCCGTTCAGGAGAATTCTCACGATCGCCCTGCTGCTGAACCTGATCTGGGTGCATCTTCCAATGTTGTCATCCGTCTGTCTAGAATCATACCGGAAAATAAAAATTTTCGTTTGTATCATGATAATTATTATACGAATGTACAACTGATGGTTTATCAAGCAAAACTAGGGATATACAGCTTGGGAACCGTTCAAAGAAAACGGATACCGGATTGTAAGTTACCCACGGAAAAGGAATTGAAAAATGCCCCCTGTGGTGAAAGTGTTGAATATATGGCTACGGTAGATGATGTGGATATATCTTCGATAATATGGAAAGATAACAAGTACGTCACCATGCTCCCTACTTTCTCGGGTAAAGATCCTGTAGGTCTAGTGAAACGCTTCAATAGAAAAGAGAAAAAAAGTATCGAGGTGGAATGTCCTTCCGTGATAAAAGAGTATAACCACCATATGGGTGGAGTTGATCTGATGGATAGCAACATTGGAAGATATAAAATATTCCTGAAGAGCAGAAAGTGGTACATTCGTCTGTTTTACCATTTGCTTGACCTCACAATGACTAATTCGTGGATATTATATAAGTGAGTACTCGCAGCTAAAGACCAGCAGGCCAAACCGATATCTCAAGCACAATTTCGTACTGAGGTAGCTGAATGTTTGTGTAAGATGAGTTCCACAACTTTGAAAACAGGCAGACCCAGTAGCCTTGAAGGTGAGATACAAAATAAAAAGAAAAAAAGACCTGCTCAGTACATTCCATCAAAAGATGTCAGAAGAGACCAATATGGTCATTGGCCAGTTATAGAGGAAAATAAGATGCGGTGCAAGAATCCGGGTTGTAAGGGCTTCACACACACGAAATGTGGAAAGTGTGGTGTGGCACTATGTCTAAATAAAAATAATAATTGTTTTTAAAACTTCCACATTTTTCCGGAAAAATAAACAATGAAAATGAATAGGAATTTTTTTCGTTTTTTCTGACAACATTTCTATGCATCAACATTTATTTCGAAAAAATTCGAAAAATCATGCATTTAAGGGTAAATATTGTCTTATGCGTGGATATTATCACGTGACACATCTCACAACATTACACGCTATACATTGAGTACGAGTAGTCACAGAGTATACATGTTAGAGCCCTGTCAGTGAAGCGGCCACAGTTACCTAAACCTTCGCCAAATTTTGAAAATTTAAAAGTTTTTCGTGAAATATACCGCAGATGTAATGAACAAGATAATAATGGTCACCGGCGAAAGCAAGGAGCTATCGCTCAAGATTATGTCAAAGTTGATCGAAGTGCATCGCATATCCCTTCAAGAATTAGCAAACGCACACCTATCTCGTTCGCAAACGCAAAGAAAATTTGGATAAAGGGAAATCCGAGTACTATGATGACCCCTCTAACGAAGAGGAAGATGTGAACGATGAGACCGGTTTTTCAGACGATGAATCGAACCAGGAAGAAGGGACGTCAATCCCTAAAAAACGCCCGGCCAATACTGAGTCTCTTATAGAGTCCCAAAAAAGCAGGCTAAGGTACCTGCTAGAGTCAAACCCCAGGCACCGAAGACGGTATCCGTCGGCAAGAAATCAGATAAGCCAAATGAAGACAGTACCAGAAAATCTACTTAAGTAGAAAAAAGCGACACTGTCCCCCTGATAAATGACGATGATCAAAGCCCAGTTGCTATGGAGATTTTATAAACAATGGGAAACCCCATTACAGAGAATGAGGCTGCTGCCCAAACAACAGCCCAAAAAGTAAGGAAAGTCCCACCTATCATCATTCGCCAGAAGGAAAGGTGGATCAAATTTAAAGAAATTGCAGCTAGAGAGAACATTGAATTCACTAGAGCTGTAAACACAAATGACGGCATCAAAATTCAGCTAACCGACTCAGATTGTTATAGAAATGGATGTAGAAAAAATCCCATACCACACATATATGGTAAAAGAATAAAAGCCACTGGGGTTGGTATTCCGAGTAGTCCCAGAATTTCTAGAAATCAAGGACATCGAAGACGACCTCAAAAACAAGGGCTTCGAAATTAAATCGATTGCCTGTATGAAACGCAAAAATAAGCCACTTCCACTTGTTCTGGTCCAAGTACCCAGACAAGAAAGCCGCATTTGTGAGGTCAGGGAGATTCAAGACGTTCGCATCAAAAGCGAACCGCAAAGACTCCGAAGTCGGACAATGCTACCGATGTCAAAAGTTCGGCCACTCCCAAAGAAATTGCAAGGCAATCCCAGCATGCTTGAAGTGTGCCGGTCGGCACCTTACAACGGAATGCAAACGGCCAAAGCATTCGCCACTGAAACGCTTTAACTGCAGCAAACTACCAAGGCTGCTCTGAGCACACCAAAAATAAAAAAGCAAGCATTGTGCCTAGAAACCAGCCAACCAACACAAGTAGGATGGCAGAAAATAATAAGACCAGAAGTGGCGTTTCATACGCGAGGGCCACGAAATCCACAAGCAGCAGCGTTCCCAGTTAGGTCGACAACCTCCTCTCGGCGTTCGACCAGTTGCAGACCGTGCTGTTGAAATTTTCCGTGCTGCAGAAAATGCTGACGGTGAGCACAACATCTGAAAAGTCCCAATAACGCCCCGCAAGAGGTGAAAATACTAAGTGATTTCGAGCCCACCTGGAGAATGCCATCCAGCAGAAATCCATCCCAAGGGATGCCACAGACGGCGACCAATATAGACACGAATCAACACACGATGAAAGAGTCAGGAGAGCATTCCTAAACTCGATTGAAACAAAGATAACCGGACGTCACACTTCTGTTAGTCACACCCCCACTTCCACTACCAACCCCACCCTTGCTCACACTACCGGTCGGATTCTCCACTCATCCAAGGACACAAATACGGGACGAAAATCTGAGGATCATCAGTCTTTGCTTGGTGGTAGGCAGATTGAGAGCCTTACTAAGATCAGTGACGAGACCTGGGAGTAGGCAAATTAAGACCCCGGCGTCAAGTCACAAAACTTCAAAAGTATGTCACTAACCAAAGACCTAGCAGATTGAGACTTCAGAATATCCATACTTTCCAGTTCTTGAATATGACTTCAACGCCGAACTGTTGAAAAACTCACTTCAACCCGAACGGTATGTACCTAACATGGAAATAGTCGCTTTATTTCTTTATTTGATAATACATACATGTAAAGAATTTGAAACAAATGCATTATTCGAACAATAATTCACCGAGATATTTCAAGAAACACCTTGTAGTCGAACATCCAAAGGGGCTTCATGAATAGAGGTTAATGACGGTATGCCATATATCACAATGAAACTCATTTTCAGGAAATGATACGACGCCAGGACATAAAATATTTTCCCAATAGACTCTTCCAAAGTGCTGAGGGAGAATTTATGGATGGTCACAAGTTCGGGCCATTTGCCAGAGAAAGGTATGCCTGTATTGCGCCATAGAGCATAGCCCTTTGTGGGGCCATTGGGGGACCTACTTGTGATAATGCCATTACGTTTGGTTCTTATCTCTATCTTGGATTTGAAAAAAAAACAGATATGTTGGACGGGCAGGCGAGTACAAAGGCGGGTAATTCATTCAGTGTTTGTCGGCAACGTTCAGATTCAAGCCTCCATTGTTGGAATTATCATCCGTTTTCTTCAATTCAGCCTTCAGCTATTCCGATTTAATTTGCAAGTATCCGTTGGAAGTAATTATTTTGCTCAAGAGTTCAGATTGTTGCTGATTCAGCCTATTGCTGTGTCATTGTTGCCCATATTTAATATACAATCCTCACAAGCGTTCTGTTTCTCAGAGGTTGAAATATTTATTGCTGTTTGAGCATTCCGCTGTTGAAAAATCGTTGCACAGGTTGTCTTTCATGAAATCCGTGTTCCGATTGGATATTTATTCCGATCAGTTCAAATCACAATCGACTATTTATCAATTCACAACACATTTTATGTCAGTTGTCTGTCACTTCTAGTCCGTTACCAACCCAAGAAGAATTATTCTTCACGTATAGTCGGTGGGCATACTGGCTATGAATCGAATCATATAAATGAACAATTTGTTCAGACCAGTCTCAAACTCTCTACATTGTAGGTTAATGTACTGACACCAATCAGAAAACAACTACTCCCCTGGCTAATACCAATTATTGAAACACACTTACAAACCGATTTTGGTCTGTTTGGCTACTCGTAAGTGCAAGGTAGTGTCTATCATCAACACAAAGTCGATGATTTCCCGTAATTAAAAATAATTTCTCGAACTAGGCTGGAGCGAACGAATAAACATGTTTGTTATCGACCCATGTGCCCAATTCCTCGTGAAATTTGACGATTCCTATACATGTATTATACAGTGCCTTTTCAAACCGCAACACCCTATTATTTTGGAATCCAAGAACCGATTTTGAAAAATTAAATTTTCATATTAACAGTACTCGACGAGCTCTATTCAAAGATGTGGATAGATATGGATTTTTCTCATTTTCAAGATCTACTATGACCTGCTCAATGGGTCGAAATGGAAACGATGAGAAACGAAGTTTGAATTCTGGTTATTTTGCCAAGGTGAATATTTGAATAATAATAACTTTCTGGGCAATATTCTCTTCACCGATGAGACGACATTTACCACTAACGGTACAGTGTTCACTCAGAATTTCATATACTGGGCAAGGGAGAATCCACACTGGATGATAAATGCAAAACGACAATATTCACAAAAAATCAATGTCTGGGTAGGAATATTCAAAAACCGTATAATAGTTCCAGTGTTTTTTGAAAACACACTAAACGGTGGAGTATTTTATAACTTTTTGACAACTAAATTCTTGGATTTTATGGAAGAACCAAGCATTGAAAAACACAGAAATGTTATATTTCAGCTATATGGTGCCTCCATTCACAATGTGATTGCTGTGCGGCAATATCTTGATGAAAAATTTCAAGGAAGATGGATGGGAAGGAACCCCTCGATCACCAGATCTGACTCCATTAGATTTTTCTGATGAGATATTTCAGAAAAAGTGTTTATAAAAATAGACCACGAAATTTGAACGCATTGAAGGAGAGGATAAAGCAAAAGTGTGGTGAAAAAACACCAGGCCAATTGAGAAAGACCCACCAGAATTTCAGACGACCTTATGAAAAATGTATAAATTGAAGGAGGATATATTGTAAACTACTATATCTGAGAAAACTGTTTCATTTATCATTAAACTTATTTGTGTTGTTAAAAATTTTTCTAAAATTAAAAACACGTTTTCAACTTTTGATTCGTTGATTTTAATTAAATTAGAGACAACTCCATGAATCGATTACAATCTATGTAACTTCGTAGCTGAGCATGCGGAGTGTTATTTAGTTGGATGGTTACTTCATCTTTTCTGTAAAGTTCATACACTTTCATATGTGGTCAGTCAAAAAAATCATGGATTTGGAAATTTGTCATCATATAACTAACACCCTGTATGAGATATTGGTCTGAAATTTGGAATATAGATGTTCGAAATATGCCCATATCAAATGGGGTACCCACTTTTCCGATAAAAAATGGCTAATGGTCCTTCTCGAAATTTCGACGCATTTTGCAGGTCATAATAAGACTCAAAAATGAGAATGATTCATATCTATCAACTTACTTGGAAAGAGCTCGAAGACATAATTTGAAATTGTCATTTTTCAAAATCGGTTGAATGGCGGAAGAACTGGGAGTCAGCTCCGGTTTTTGGTGGTTTAAAACGTATTGAAAAGGTCGGAAAGTTTAAATCGGATTGTCACGTGTATTGAAAAGTGGATTCTCTACTACCACAAGAGATGTCCACGACAGTAGTTGAACATCGATGAGCCACCCAAAGACGAAAACACACCAAGACCATGGTTACAGGTATGAGAAAAAAGTGAGATATGGTCATTTTACAGGTGATGATTGTGATATTATGCAGGGAGTTCCCCAGGGTTCTAATTTAGGCCCTTATTTTTCTTGTCATTTGCCAATGATCTAATTTCGCTCATAAGTAAAACAAACACGGCATTCGTTACAAGTTAAACTGACGATACAAATTTTTTGATTTTTGAAGACAACATGGATGCACTTCATAAAACTGCTGAAGATATATATGATAAAATCATATTGTGGGCTGAAAAAAATAATCTGAATCTCAACAAATCTAAAACTAACACCATATTGTTCAGCAGACGTGGTCAAAGGGAATCGAATGTGATACTATATGAAAATAGCTAAAAATCAATTAGTCCTGTTGAAACTGTAAATATGCTAGAAATT
>WOGR01008148.1:0-11995 GCA_015342045.1 Leptinotarsa lineolata | reverse complement strand
CAACTTTAAAACGCCATGGGGGTTGGAAATCCAGAAATGTTACTGAATCTTATATCGCCAACTCCATAGCTAACAAAATGAAAATTTCAAAAAGTATAGTAGAATCCATTCAGCCTCCAGCGCCATTAGAACCTGAACACAACAATGCTGTGAAAGCTCAGTACGTTTCCCCATCAACTTCAACTTCGACCGCAGCTTATATTTCAATTACCGAAAACAGGTTAAAACAAAACGACCTACCAGGAATTACTTTACAGAATTGTTCAAATATAACTGTTGATTACTATTTTTAATAAAATATAAAAATGAGTTAATGACATACAAGTATTATTATTGTATATGTATTTTAATTTTCAATACTTGATAACAACGCAACCGTAGAAAAAGTACAGTGTACAATGCGTGAGAAATATGTCGTTTTCCTCACTTGTTGTACAATATACCATTCGATGTTCGTTTGAAATAAAATTTGAATGTTTGAGTTTATTGATTTCCAGAGATTCCAACAGCTTTAATTTTTTGTATGTATTGTGTCGATGTTGAAGTCGTGGTTTTTTATTTGAAAAAATGAAAAGCTCTTCACTCAAATATATCTCTCATATGAATTGATGAAACTTTTCTTATAGGCACCGGAAAATCATTTGCACTGTTGTCGTGAGAACACCCCGTAAAACGTCTCAAATTACCGTGACGTCGAATGCAATAAAACTTGATAATATAATTACTTGCTCGTACGCCAGTGACACTATATCGTCCTAAAGGCACTTCATATTGCCCTAAGTAATAAAAGAAACTGGTTTTTATTACTTTTACGTCTGGGTATCATAAATATTCCATGGGATGGGCAAGTCCTGAATAACTTGTAACGGCCATTGATTTTTCCACCTTCGCTAGTTCGACGCACGTTCTGAAAATTTAATTTTTTTGGTATAACTGGGAGTTGTCATATTTTTGTTTTAAATCTTTATATATAAAATAGGCGGTACTACTTGGACCTAATAATTTGGTTCATAAGTAGCGGAATTGGCGCGGTGGTAGTGCGCCCAACTCACGATTGGAAGGTCGTGGGTTCGATTCCAACCTCCACCAGATATTTTTCGAGAGAATTTATCTAGTTGGAGCTGGGATGATTCTGCAACCGTGTTAGGAATCACACATTAAAAGGTAAGACCTCGTTAGTCCTTAGCTCGCACAAGTTTCGACTTCTGAGGGTTGTCGTTCATAGGAGTGCGACTGCTGGTTAACGGAAAAGATAGATTTTGAAAACAGATTTCAAAAAATGAGATAATTGTAAAATAGAAAAGATGCTTTCAGAAATATTGGATCATTTGATTCAGAATGACGTGTAAAAAAATATTTCTATTACGTTACGGCACATAAATTGCAACTATTACTAACAAATTCAGATGGAGAAAAGGAGGCATTTGATTTTACCACCTTCGCTAGTAGGAAGGTAGAAGTTGTCAGATTTTTGTTTTTAATTTTTATATATAAAATAAGTGATTTTGGTTCGTAAGTGTAGAATAGAAAGTATTTTTTCAGAAATATTGGATTATTGGATTTAAAATGACGTGTAAAAATATATTTCCACACAAAGATCACACTGTGGCTACCGATTGGTTTGGTGACATCAGTTAGCACAAAGAATGAGCTACCAAAACGAGTACGAATGATCCCGATGGATAATCAATTGAAAAAAGATCCTAAAATATATCAGAATAAACTAACAAATCTAATAAGAAAAGCAAAATTTGATTACTACCAGAAAAAAATTGAAATAAATCAATCAGACTCTGAATGCTTATGGAAAGTAATCAAAGACGTAAGCAATAGCAAAGAAAGAAACGGCCAATTACTCGAATAAAAAACGAAGAAGTTAATACTGTAACAGGAAAACATGCAATCACTAATGAATTCAATTATATATATTTCACCCTTGGCAAAAAAATGGACGACAAGATAAATAATACCTTCGACTTCTCATATATCTCTGAAACTGTTAGGAATTCTTATTTTCTTCTCCCCATCAACAGAAATGGGAACAAAGAGTTAATTAAAGAGCTGAAAACAAAGAAGTCCACTGGAATCGACGGTATATGTTGTGAAATACTGAAGTCCATTTTTTTATATAGAGGAGCCTTTGGCATTCATTTTTAATAAATGTGTGGAAAATGTTTCCTGGCCAACAACTTTCAAAAAAACCTCAACAACCTCATTATTTGAAAAAGGCGAGATATACATTATCAACTACCGACCCATATCACTCACTACACACCTGAACACAGTATTTGAAAAGATCATAAAGAAGAGGCTAGCATCGTATGTCTCAAAATATATCTGACCGTCAATTTGGGTTTCGTGAACAATTATCTACTCAAGACGCAAACTTAGCTCTTACTTCGGAAGTATCATCTGCTCTAAATGAGAATGAACCATGCCTATGCGTATTCATTGTCAACTCTGTTGAAGGCATTCGACACAGTTGACTATAGCCTTTTACTGAAAACACCAAAAGATATTGGTATAATAAACTGGTATAGGAATTCTCCAAGGCACAGTTCTGGGGCCAATTATATTCACCATATATGTTAATGGACTATACATCAAGGGCAGAGGTGAAATATTGGGCTTCGCAGATGATACAGCCATTTTTACAAGGCAAATAACTGAGAGCAACTGGAACATGCAGTTAAATCGGATTTGGTTTTGATTAAAAATTGGCTAGAACCTCGAATATTGACAGTGAATTTGGAAAAAACTCACTGCAATAATTCCAGCAAACCTTGTTTTTCACAAATGAAAATTGATCAACATGTAGTACTTTCCAAAAGTAAAGTGAAATTCTTAGGAGTAATAATAGATTCACATCTTGAATGGGATGCTCATATTCAGTATGTTTCTAATAAGTTGCGCTGCGTAATTTTCGAATTCAAATTTTTGGTACAAATATTAACGATCTCTAACCTAAAAATTTTTTACCATGCGTTTGTAGCGAGTCACCTGAGTTACGAATACTATTGTTGGGGAGGAACCTACCATACGCACCTTCGCCCTCTTGAGGTGATCCAAAACAGGTTCCTGAAATGATTATTGTCGAAACCGCCTCATTATTCAACTGAAACTGTTCAACGAAACACGTTTCTGATATTCGCCAACTCTTTTACTATAATATTGTCATCCATTACCATAAGAGCAGAAATTTTGCTCTGTCTACCCACTTATACAACACCCGTAGAAAAATGTTATTCCCTGAACAAAAATCAATTTTTATACACTCATATACTTACCTGGCTCCAAAACTGTATAATATTATTCATGAGGAAATTCGTACTTTCCGAATGATTCACTTGTTCAAAAAAAATTAAGACTATTCATTTTTTCTCAACCTAGGATGGTAGTTTCCGATTTTGCTGACAGAAAAAAATACTTGAATTCAATGTATATGATTTCAACATTCCACACACTATATTATGAATTTATTGTGTTCCAATTATTTTTAACATTAGGTACGTATTAATCTTTCCATTAGTTTTACTTTTGTTTAGATGGTACTTCATGTTTTGTAACTGAAATTGCTACTAACGATAGTTATCTCTCAAAGTCGAAAATTTTATAGGTTTAATTTTATATTTGGTTATTTTAACTGTGTCAGGCGCTTTAATAAGCGCCTGACTTTTGCTTGTTATTATTATTATTATTATCATTATTATCATTACTATGTTGCGTGAAACCTTTCGAATGAATGAATGAAGTAATTTTCATTATCATTATTATTATTATGATGTTACGGCACAAAAATACAACTGTTATTAACAAATTCTGATTGAAAAACGAAGTCATTTGATTTTTCGTTCATGACTCAAAAATTGACTTTGGTCAATAAATAAAAACTAATGGTAGGTTCTGAAGGAAGAGAAAAATTACGAATAAAATGTTTCAAATCTCAGTCTACCTCATATTTTCATATTTTTAATTCAATGCCGAAAACAGTACTCCTCATTTTAAATATGGATGCATTATAATTAATGTGCACTTCAACAAAATAGAGTAACTTCAGTGAGAAATTCTTGTCAATATTTTCCACAATTAATTTTCAATTCCCAATTTTTTTCACAGATGTCAAAAAAAAATCAAATTATATGCTTTAAGGATTTTTTCTTTTCAGGGGCCTTCTTATATGAATATTTTTTCCAAAAAGGTTATTATTGAAAGGTAATGAAAGTTTTTCATTTTGTTTACAGTTTTTTCAAGATAAAGATTATTGAAATATCCAAATGATATTTTTTTCAACAGTCTTTGTAACTAATAATTGCAGTGATCAACGCTGAGTAGATTCATTTTTTACGTCATGATAATATATCACTCATAATCAAATCGTAAAATCCTTACACTTTTCGTTGCCATCACAAAATTATGTTTCAATTTATTTCTCTTGACAACTATTTCCTTATTTTTTATAATTTTTATCATATTTCTTTTGTTCTATTACTAATTCGAAAAATTATTTTTTCCATTTGAAAATCATAAATATTATTTCTCAACAGGATAAAAAACAATTTATTTTTTTATCAATGATTTTATTGTTTGAAAGTAAATTCCATAAACAAATTGTACCTCATATTTTTTTTTGTAAAAATATGATTGGGATTCCAGAAATAGTCATATATATCAAAATATGAAAAAAATATTTTTTGATCACTTTTAGTGTTACACTATCGCAGCCTTTTGATATACTATGGACATGCGGCTCGTAGTTATAAAGGATTGATCAACTTTGATTAGCTTTTATATTGATTCGTTCAGTGATGAAATGTGTCAGATTATTTTTGAATAATATACATATCTCTCACAGTTTATATCGTATACCTATGCCAATTAAATTTTTTATTGTAATACTTTTTTGTCTTTTGCTATAATTTTACTTTCTCTACCCAACAAATAAAACAGAAAATTTTTGTTATCTAGTCATCTGAAATTACCAAAATTTCAACTGGTTACTGATATGAAGAGATATGTGAAAATGTTTCGTCACGACCTTATCTTACTAGAAATAACTTGAATAAATATGCTGTTCAAAATAATGCCATAGTGATAATGGGTACTTTTGTTTATTTCAATGAATTGGAATACAATAATAAAGCAAAAACATTCACAAATGAAGAACTATTCAATAAAATCAGTTGAACAGAAAATTCATAACATTGACTGAACATAAAAATATCCTAAACAAAATAGAACGCACTCAACTGATTTCAGTAAACCTACTAAATTTTATGATTTATCAAAAAATACATGAACCTGATAGTCCTTCAAAACTCATTGTAAGTCCAATGAATCTCCTTGTCAAAAATCAATATGCTCTACCTTTTGAGGTTATGTATGAATGAACCCTATTTTCAATTTGTAGATGACTTTCATCATCAAGAGTTTGGCTTGACTTTAGACTTCGCTTGGCTTTAGATTCATCTTGAATAACATATATATGATACATTTTGTAGAATCTTCTGTTGAAATTTACCAGAACGAATCGAAAGTTTGATGGATCCATCACGATGATCTGAATGCTCCTTTGAATCTTCTTAACAAAAAAGAACCGACAATTAAGTTCACAGTAGAGATTGAACCAGATGGTCAACTTCATTTTTTGATGTACTGTTGAAAAAGTCGTCATATCATGGTAATACAAATGTTTGTCTAAACATGTACTCATAAGTACCTCCACTACTCATCAAACCATAAAACAATTGTTGAAATGGTATGATGAATTGTCTTCATAACAGAGCCGGAACTATTTGCAATATATCTGAAAACTGTGATGAAGAAGAGTTATTGGTAAAATATGTTCTGAAAAGAACGCTTATCCCAATTGGTTCGTAAGTTTAACAATGAATGCAATGAAAATCAATTCCATTGAAAACCAAAAGACCTTATAAACAGCAACAATAATTCAACAACAATCAATTCAGCAATTACCGACTCAACAACCACAGACACCTTTCACAACTAAGGGTATACCTTATATTTCAGGACTATCTGAGAAGAAAAAAAGATTTGGAAATAGACATGATATTAGAACTTTCTGCAAAACACAAAGTAACGGAGATCTAAACTGATACCAAACAAAGCAGAAGAAAGAAGAAAATACTGCATTCATAAGATACCTTGTTGTTGTGGCAAAAATCATGTCGGTGAAACAATAATTTAATTTTTGGTCTGAGTATCAAGAAGTTACGTGGTCACATTCCCTGCAATTTGGATGATCAATCTCCGTTAATCTAGTAACATTCTAGATAACACCTTTCACAACAATCATATCGGATATTCATACTGGCATCTGGATCATATTGTCACTTACATTGTTGTGAATCTATTCCCAGTCATATTTTTCCATTTGTCGTTCATCGGTCCAAAATAAGTTTTCCCTATTTTCCTCCCTTGATATGAAAATAGTTATTCTCTCGACGAATATCACAGCTTGCCAATAACTTTGCAAACATCTCGATAGGAAAAATATATGTCATTTGAGATTGCCGTTCACTTTATATCGAAAGAGGTTTTCTTGGGATTTTCAAGTTAGTCACGTCTATCTCGTTTAAATGTCGGACACATGCAAAGGAGAACGTGAAAGGAATGCCGTCAACAATTTGCATCTTATTCAAGCTTGTCTGAGTTCACTCATGTTAGGAAAAAGTGCTCTAAAAAGTTGTGGTTTCCTATACAATACTGCAAAGTACTTACGGTGTTTAGTGAATTTACGCTGTTCATATTGTCCAAATTTTCTTTCGTTGAAAATATCGAAATAGTGAGGTTGGAAATTGGTTTCGAGAATGCATTCGATGATGAGGGTCAGAATGATTGTGACTCTTGTTTGTGGCTCATTCGCATACACCTGCGACTCAAAAAACCCCACAAGAAAAAGTCTAGAATTCATTCTTCAGTCATGTTATATATTATGGACTAGTTTTTTCATATATCCTAACCTCATATCACGAATTACTTTATTCGCATCGTATAATAATATATAACGTGTTAGTTAATTTTTAAATAATAACTGAATAATAATCATAATTCAGTTTCAAAATATTAGAGGATAGATTTTGAACAGATATACTTCTCAACAAAAAAAACCTATGAAAGGCCCTTATATCCACCTTTTTACTAAT
This sequence comes from Leptinotarsa lineolata, assembly GCA_015342045.1. Taxonomy (NCBI): domain Eukaryota; kingdom Metazoa; phylum Arthropoda; class Insecta; order Coleoptera; family Chrysomelidae; genus Leptinotarsa; species Leptinotarsa lineolata. The sequence continues at coordinate 4,832 of WOGR01008148.1, read as the reverse complement.
ATCATATTGCTGCATAAAATTAACAAAATTCAAATAAGCATTTTGTATTACTCTCCAAAAATAATTCTAGTGAGTGAGGCTAGAATAACAAGTGAAATTAAAGATTCAAAAATCAAACTGGATGGTTATAGTCACATTCCATGTGATTCTACAAATCGGCAAACCGGGGGTGTTGTGATTTATGTGAAGGATGGTATACAGTGTTCAACAAAGAAGACTTACATTACTGGTGTAAAGTCATAAGGGTAAATTTTGGTGTGTGTCATTGGTTAGTTGGTTGTCTTTATCATTCTCCATCTAGCTCGGATTCTATATTCATAGAAAATCTGGAAAATATCTTTGATGATATCTTTGCCAATGATAAACGTTGCATTCTTGTAGGAGATTTCAATTTAGATTTCTTGGATAACAGTTTTCATGTGGAAAAAATCAAATCTTCGTTTTTGCAATATGGAATTGATCAACTAGTACTAGATCCTACCAGAATTACTAATAACAGTGAGACTCTAATTGATTATGTACTAGCTGATAATAATTGTGCAAACTGTTCCGTCCATTCTACTCCTAAAATAAGTGACCATTCATTGATATCTATCTGTCTCAGAAATAATAAACGAAATCAAGAATTATAGAAAACCCAGTGAGCAAAATTTGGATAAAATTGAACTAGATTCAATTTCGTGTTATTGGGAATCGAATTCAACAGATGCTAGTGTCATATATCCAATTTACTCAATAAACTGTCAATCAGTTATCAATAAAGTTGCACCAATCAAAGTCTGTCACTATAAAATTAACATTCCATGGTTTGACAATGAATTCATAATAAAATGAAACAACGTGATATTGAAGGATTTTACTAAAACTATTGGGGTGAATAGAAATGTCAAATGGAAAGAATTAAAAAAAAAACAGAGAAATGAAGTAGTAAATTTATTAAAAAAGGAAAAAGACCTATACTTTTTCGATAGAGTAAACATGTATAAATATAACTCTCAACTGATGTGAAAAACATTAAAAAGCTTATAAACGTGAATTGTCGAAACTTTCAGAGCTGTATAGAATTTAACTCAACAAACCAGATGTATATTGTTAATAATAAAACTGAAATATTAAACGAATTTAACCACTACTTCATTACTAGTATTCAGCAAATTGTTGATAGTATAAATGATGCTGAAGATTGGAAATTCAATAATTATAATCTATATCCTAATTTCTCCAAGTTTCACATATTAACAATAAATGAATTACGTCGAATTGTTAACTCCTTAGACAACAAAAACAATGTTCATGAGATATCAAATTTCAAAATGCTCAAAGTTATTTTTGAAACATGTGGACATATGATTTCGAACCTTGTAAATACTTCATTCAAAAGATAAGCAATACAATCAAGTCCAGTAAATATAGACCTATAAATACATTACCATCAATAGAAAAAATTCTTGAACTAGCTGTTTATAATCAGGTACTTGATCATGTTGAAAAAAATAAAATTTTAATGAATAATCATTACAACTCATTTTATATAAATTTTAAAAAGAAGTGGATAACAATAAATTTGTAGAATCTGTTTTCCCTGATCCGAAGAGGGCTTTTGAAACAATTGATCGTAATATTCTTTCAATGAAATTAAGAGGTTATGGCATTGATGGTGATGTTCACCAATGGTTATCTAACTATTTATCCCATAGAAAGCAAAAAGTCAAAGTTCAAGATAATATCTCACAGGAATTGGATATATATATAGGAGTGCCGCAAGGTAGCGTTTTAGGACCTCTGCTCTCTATGGCAAATAAATTGAAACTGAATAAAATGAAAACTGAAGGGATGATTATGACAACAAAATATAAATGGAACAACCTTGATTTAAATGAAATAAATCTACAAATCGATAACGAAAACATTGAAATTTTGTCGTCTATCAAATATCTTGTATTCCAGCTAGATGATTTATTACTTTTTGGCAATCATCCTGATTATATATGTGAAAAAATATCTAAAAAACTATATTTCTGGTGATTTATCCACTCAGTCTGAAATTACTGTATACAATGCGATTATCCAACCCCATTTTGATTATTGTGCTATTATTTTCTTGTTGAATCTAAACCAAACATCTCAATTACAGAAACTTAAAAATTGCGGAATGCGAATTGTTCTAAAAGTGAATAGATTCACTGAAATTGGAATCAAGTTACAAACTTTGCGATAGCTACTAGTTTCTTTACGGTTGTATTACTTAACTATGACATTCATATATAAAATTCTGAATAACTCTCACCTTCATATTTTTCTGAATTTCATAGTTTAAATTTAGAAATGCACAAATATGCCACAAGAAATCATACTAATATGCATTTATGCAGAACAAATAGGAGAAGTGCCATAAATTCTTTATTTTTCAAAGGTTTGGATTCATACAATAAATTACAAAATATAAATTCATCCATAATCCTAGATGGGATAATACTTAGTAAGATAATATTATCAATTATAGTATTTGTATGTTGTTTTTTTCTATTTACAATTGTATTGGAGCTGTTCCGAACTAGAAATTTGTATTTTCAATTTTCAACTATATCTACATTTTGAGTTTTTTTATGATTATTTTCAATCTATATAATGTTAGTAATACGTTTTATATATATTTTATATTAGGGTTACCTATTTCAAAAAATATACTCTTCTTCTTCTTCATCAGGAACGTATCTAGTGTGTGACTCATTTGAAGTTTGTATTATCATGGGTGTTTTTGCTAGCCAAATTGACATCATCAGGAGATGACGAAGGAAAAAACATAGATGGCGCACGTAACATGAAGGGTCAGGAATACGATACGATTGAAAATATGAGATCATGACGATGACGAATGGGAGGACCTAACGTTTTAACATGCGATTCTACATGCCAGAAGGACAGCTCTATTTATCGTCGATGATGGTGACCACTATATGAATAACAGACTTTTTGAATTTTACGATTCATCGGACAATGAACACTTCCAGTTTATAGAAATTGAAACAGAGGAAAACTAATAGTGAATTCCCATTGCGCATATCAAGGTGAGTCTAAATCTACAATAAATTGGTCATTTTTCGATATTCACTTCCGGCCGTCCGATTTCGATAATTTTGACATAAACGGATTCGTCTCGATATCAAGAGACATATTTATGCATTTTCAAAAGTGTTAAAGACATAGAAAGCTGACTTTGCTATTATTGAAGGTAGGAGTGGATGCGGGTACTCCAACCTCACAATTTTCACAGGAGAACATAGAAATTAAAATCATAGGTATGTAATACATTTTCTTCATATCAGTTATTCATACGAACATCGTATTGAGAGTTTTGTTTTAGGATGAAAGGAGAAGTGTCAGTAATATTCATGATGTAAGTTATACTTTTGATGAGCGATTCCCTTTCAGTACCAATCGAAACGTATTTGAAAAAGTAAGAACGTAAATTAAAAGAATTTGAAAAGAAACTGTTTATTTTAAGAAAAAGCATCTTTTCTACGAGAAAAACGTGAGGTTACGAATAAACTAGATAACCCCTGTTCATCGTGAAACTATGTGGTTCCTGAAGAAATGAATCAACAGCAAGAAGCCAGTGTTTCGAACTACACCTTGAGACAGCTATCCACAGTAACAACATATTCGTTAAGACATATTCACACTAAGATTGTTATTAAACATTATCGGTGGACATAATATGAAAAACAAACATGTTCAGAATAAACAACGTCGAGAAGTATATGAAAAGTGGAATAAATAATGTTTTTGCAATGGATTACGTAATATTAAGCATTTGTACTCATTCTAATTGTGAAAATCATATTGAAACATGATAGGAGAAAATTTGAATCTACATGTATTGTAACATAAAAGTTGATGAGTATTTGGGCTGATTTGTTCTTCATGTCACTATTGCTGAATATAACAGTTATAGAATATTTAGCCACAAAATATATAAATGTGTACGATGAAGCGTTCATAAACATGACGAGAAATGCATTGAGATCTCAGCAAAAAAATTATATGTTGAAACAGTTATTTTTACCAATTTTTTCACATCTAAACAAATACATTTTTTGAATTCTATTTTTTGTAAAAAGCCATATGATTTGAATTGTAACATGCTACAAAAAATATTGCAGAATTACCACAAAAATCGCTTTAAAAAAATCAATAATATTATGCGACAGAACGTTCATTTGTGTCACGGTTATCTCATGGAAAATTTTGAAAAATTTCAATGCAATGGAACGGTCATTGCCACATATTCTCTTCAAAAACTCATATGATCTGCAATGTAACGTGTCACGAAAAATGGTGACAAAATAGGCGCATCTTCATTTCATTACGTGTCAGTTTGAATAAATAACCGTTGAAATTTTGCAAAATTTTTCGTGCGATAACCGCGACATGAATGAAAGTTTTACCACATATATTTCACATTTTATAAGTCATTTTCCTGTCAATTCTGCATTATATTTTGTAGCATGTTGCAGTGCAAATCATATGGATTTTTGGCAAAAATGAGGTACAGTAATGCATTTATTCCAACACGATTGAAGTGACAAAAATAACCGTTTTAACGCATTATATTTTTGCTAAATTTCCAATGCGTTTTTCATAACAAAAATGAACCCTCCATTATACACATTTATATGATTTTCAACTGGATATTCTTCAACTGTTATATTCCATAATAGTGACATTAAAAATGAATAATAATAATAATAATAATAATAATTTTTATTGAGCCATTGTGGTATAGTATATACATATGGAACGTCAATTGAATCACACTATTTACACTTAGT
>WOGR01008147.1:0-11995 GCA_015342045.1 Leptinotarsa lineolata | reverse complement strand
GGAAATTCGCAACACGAATTGAAAAAAACGAGATGCCCGATAGAAGTGATAACTTTGAATAATCAGTTGAACTATTCGAATTATCTAAACAAACAATTCGTTCGGGCCAATCTCAACTCATCTACACAGTAGGTTTATAGACTGACACCTATCAGAAAACAACTACTCTTCTGGCTAATACCACAAAGGACTTTGGATTATATCCGACAGGTGTCAATGCAGGATTCTTCACAGAAGTAATTTTTGCATATACTGTTGGCGATACAACTTCCGGAATCGATTTTTAATCATTGGAAAACACTTGCAGACCGGTTTTGGGCTGTTTGGCCACTTGCTTCTACTTAGTTCGAGGAATGATACTCTGAAAGGAATTAAATTTTGAATTATCGGAAAGTAGCGACTTTAGGTTGATGATAGAAGCTACCTCGCACCGACGAGTGGCCAAACAGCCCGAAACCGGTCTGCAAGTGTGTTCCAATAATTAAAAATTGATTCCGGAAGTTGTATCGCCAACGGCATGAATTCTCCTGTGAAGAATCTTACACTGACACCTGTTGGATATAATTTGAAGCCCTTCGTGGTATTAGTCAAGGGAGTAGTTGTTTTCTGATAGGTGTTAGTCCATAAACCTACTGTGTAGGTGACTTGAGTCTGGCCTGAACGATTTGTTCATTTAGATAATTTGATTTGAAGCCAGTCTTCAAGTTTGCCCACGTACAATAGAAATGAATGAACTGTTCGATATTGAAACTGGTAAATGAAAAAATATCATGTGCTTGCTGGTTAGATTTTTATATTATTGTCAACAGTATATGTCTAATGCATACTAAACAATGATCGTCTGTCCGACGAAAGAGGAGGAGCCTGCCTTCCGCTGATGTATGCGTGAGAAGAAGGGAAGCCAGACAAACTAGCGCCGTTACGCGTTAGGCAACGAAGCTGTTCATCCTCTCATAGGAAGTTGTCACTTCAAACGCTTAAAGCAAATTCACTGCATTTTTAAAAAATGTATTACAACGTACTCCTTTCTTTTCGTGAAAATGATGGCGAATGCCGCTCCCGGGTTGAAGTGACTTGATGGAATTCACGTGTAAATATGTCACAATGAAAAAAGTATACAATCGCAAAGTCTGCTGGACTGTTTTCGACGGGCCACCCTGTATATCTCGAACCTAACAAAGATTCTAGAGAAGCACGTTGGATTTCAATTTACACTCAAGATCCTAATCTGGTTGCGGTGAGACGGTTGTGGTAAAATTCCAGGTAAGATTTAAATTGAAAAGTCGATTAAAGCTCATTTCTATACACTTGTGAAGGTATTGAAATTATAAATATTTTCGCGATGAAAACTCTTCGGGTGGAAAATATTAGATTACTGCTTTCATTTCAATCGGAATATCAGGGAGGTAACACTGAAATTCAATAACACGAATTTCTGTGAATCTCAGTTAACGTATTTTTTCATATTTCATTGTTTGCCTCCTAACAAAAAAAATGAATACGCCCTTACAAATTGATATAAGTATTGTACGAAATGGTATAAGCTATCCTAGTCTTTTTTTAAAAACTTTTTTGTCATTCAACTCGGAAATTTCGATTTCAATCACAGAATTATATAATTCTGACTTTCAACCCGGACAGTCTGACTCGAACTCGACTTTCAAATCTAAAATTCTGGCTTTCAACTCAGAATTCAGAAGTTATTTCATTTAGACTAACCTAACTGAACCTTACCTTACCTTATCTAATCGAGTTCATAATGATTCCACAGTTTTCCGAGTTTAACTCAGAATTGAATATTATCTTAAGATCAAGATAGAAATAAATAATAGTTTGGAAAATTAATAAAACACGTTTTGATAGCAAAACAAACTAAAAAATAAAATATAACTCGAAACTAATTTGAGATTATGTTCAATATCGATATTAAGTCCTATGCCTCAATGTAACTGAGGACTTTCAATGAGTCTGAAATCAGAATGGATCTATTTACAAAAATAATTGATTTTGTTGTGAAAAAGCGTCGGGTGGTTAATATCCATTGTTATAAATACTTTGTTAGGAGCTGTTTCATTGGCAGATAAAACTATTTAGCTGAACAGTTACTCTGTTTAATCTTCCTCTTGGAGATGATCACTTGTTGATAGAAACACGTGTCGAGGTGTTGAAAATAACGGTTTGGTGTTGGGATAGAACTAACTCCAGTAATATTTGTGAATTATATACGCATGTACAGTGTGGTTGTCTCACTTGCTCTCACGTAGAGACTGTATGAGAAAATTATTTATTCCTGGTGATCCTGATCAGGATAATGAGATAAACTCATGAAATTATTGTATTGTCAATTCTTGATAGGTGTACAAAGTTTAAAGTACATCTGTTCGTTGAAATTTAGTCGAAATCAAGTCCAAAGAAGTCGGTTACAAACAAACATACAAGTGAAGCTGATATAAGCGTGTTAAAAATATATTTCCTTGTTTGGAGTTGGAAATATAAAAAAAATGACTTTCTTCTACGCTTTGGTAGTGAAGAAAACGATTCGCTGTTACTTCTTCCAGTACAAAAAACAAAAATTCATTCAAAAATTGACAACAAATATCCATGGTTTTCTAACAAATCTGTGTTACGATTTATTTCAGGATTATTTTTGGATAAATTGATGGAAAGAAATTGATTTCTGCGATTCCGTTATTCGATATACTCAGGAAAAGTGGTTCTTCCAGATGTTGTCAGCATGAAAAAATATCTACGGCTGGTGAAATTTAAAAAAATTATTCATATTTGATTTGGTCATACTTGAGAGTAATTTCTAATTGAAAATATCTCGACTGAATGATACAACTTGGATCAATTTTTTTTTAAGAAAAATACAACCTACAATTGGGAATACTCACACAATACCATAGAGTAAAATCATTTATTCGATAGATGTTTTAAAATTCATACGTAATTGAAATTTCCTTTAGTTTTTTCAATTCCTTCATCATGTCTGGAAAAATGTATTTCTTCTCGTCCTTCAGTGAGACTATAATTTTTACATATGTCATTATATATGTCAATCTAATACAATATCAAAACTATCTTTACCAACTATTTATTTAAAAGTTGTTCAAGTGCCTCAAGAATTCATCCAGTTAAAAAAGGGGAACATCTAGTTCATCAGCAAGTGTTTTCATTGCCTAAAAGCGAATTAGTCGTATTTCAGCTGGTGTATCAAAAAGGTCATCTTGCAGGGATCACTTTGAGAATCTAAGGATTCTGACCTTACCGTTATTGGTTATTTTCCAGTTCTGTTTAAATAAAATCATAGTAATTTCGCAAAAATTTGTTCTTTTTATAGATTCGACACACGCCGAAAAATAACTTTCCTACATATTCCACTGAGTTAGTTATACACAATTACATTATGACTCATATAGAGTTATGGCTCCTTGACCGTTCAATTCACTACTGGAAGAGATGAAAGATTTTGAAACAATTTCTAGTTTTAAAAAACATGAATTTTTCCAAAACTGATTTTTTATCTATGTCGTTCAGTTTTTTTGTTAAGTCCTAGTGTTGAGCAAATTTCAAATTGTTTAGTTTTCCCATTTAGACGAACCGTATACAATTGTATACAACCGTATACAGGTGCTACATTTGAAACTGGAATATTTCCAGAGTGATAACAAATTCATTGTACATGGTGCCATTCAGTTGTTGGTGGGGTAAGGATCTTGAAAATATGAACGAAGATATAGTTACTATCGATAAGAGAGTAAGAAATTAATTCCAGTTCGACTGGAAATGGTTTTAAGTCAAAAATTTGAAATAGAACCGAAATAGGCTCGAGCAGAGTCTATTTAATGTCCAGTTGATGTTCTTGGAAGGTCCAGTCAAGGTCCGATGACTTTTTTTCAGTTCAATATTTGCCTCTTCTGTCCAAATCAAGTTCATTGGGACTGAAAAATAGATAGTCATCAGTTGTACAAGATGGTGGCCTATGAATAGACATTGGATATCCACTGGAGTTTCCTTGTCCATCAAAGAACGTCCATTGTACATTCAGTGGATGTCTATGTGCTTATTGAGTACGGTACATTCGATCGCGAAAAGAATTGTTGAACCCTAATATTTAGTAATCTTCTATTTTTATTTTTTTTTGTTGGTTAATTTTGTGTATATATAAAAATATTATGATATATTTTTCAATTGACTCATCTCTATTCTTCTTTGAATACATTATTTTCTATAATATGCGAATGTGCGCAATTTTGATCTATGAAGTTTTTCCCACCTACGAATCCAGCCGACAATAATAATCACAAAATGGCACGAATTTCGGAAGTGGTTCGATACAGAGAGGATCTCAACTGTCAGCTCTAATGGCTTCCGCTTTCATATGTGCCCAGATTAATATGCTAAACTCTGTGAACGCTCAACGTTAGGTAATGACATATTCATATTCATGTGTGAAAATTATTTCGGATCATAGAGAAGTTGCGTTTAGTTCCTCACTACTTTCAATCTTGACGAGAAGAGACGCGATTTCCATATTGAGTGGAGACATATTCCAGACTTGCGTAATGTGTGATTTATCGAGGAATAATTTGGCTTCACTAGAAACCGTCTGGATGCTTAATTGACGTGAAGGTAAGCCAGGTGGGAAGGAATTCAAGGTGAACAAATCTAGACTGCGCAGTGATTAAAATATACAGTGAACCTCATTCAAAATGGCAATTCCAACAACCCGATGAGGTTTGTTAGGTTATTTTTTGTTTGTAAAAACGACAAAAAATGTTATTTCGACAATGAACATCATTTTTCAGACAGAATATTCTCATTTAGTTTCAATCGCTTCAAAAATTGAAGCGATTTTTTTTTACGTTTTTCGAATCGTCCTATCTGAATGAAATATTTCAGGAAACTTGTATCCAAATTCACAACTACCAGTAGTGTACATAACAAAAAGCCCCCAAGTCATTCGTCCATTCCAAAAGAACAGAAAGTGTAAATAATTGGTGAGATGGTGATGAATCCTGAACAGTCTACTTATTCCGTCGCGAATGTTTATGAGGTGTCTCCTTCTGCTGTATGGTGACTTTTGAAGAGAAACAGGTATCATCCATACAAAATTAAAATGATACACCAATTAACTGAAGATGACCCTTATCGAAGAACAGAATTTTGCGAAATCATGACGAAAACCATTGCAAGGTATCCTACCTATCTCCACAATGTTTGTTTTAGTGATGAATGAACATTTTTAACGGCAATGTTCACTGACAAAATTGCCCTTATTGAAGTGACACCAACCCTCACGTTTTCCGGGAAACACATACCCAATATCCAGAAAAAACTAGCGTTTGGGCAAGAATATTGGGAAATCATATTGTAGGACCCCTATTTATTGAAAAAAAAAATAACAGGAGCTCTGGAAACTACTGTTGACCCTCTCATTACTGAAATTGTCGAAGCGAATCGTAATGAATTCGATATGGATATTGTATTCCAACAAGATGAAGCACCACCACATTTCTCCAGACAAGTAAGAAAGTATTTCGATACTACTTTTCTCGGTCGTTGGATTAGGCGTCAAGATTCTACATAATGGCCAGCCCGCTCGCCAGATTTGACACCTTTGGACTTTTTTTATGGAGCTATGTGAAGCAAAAGGTGTACGAAACTGAACCTGCTTCAATATTGGATATACGGCAGAGAATAATAAATATTTGTAGAGATATTGACGTTACTGTGTTTGAAAATGTTCGGCGTGAAATATCGGATAGGCTATTCATATGTCAAGAAGTTCGAGGCAATCATTTATAGCATCTTCTGAACCGACTTCAAGCTTATTACCTCATATTATGCAGTTAAATGTCAATGTGCTCAGGCAATTATTAAAAGTTCCGCCATTTTGTAGTAGTTGAAGGTATTGACATTATATTCTAGAGTTCTGAAGCATTTGTCAGGAGTTTCAAACAAATGTATCACAAGACCCCCATTTCCTTTTAATTTTAATTTTTTTTCTCAGATGGCGCTCCCTCGCCATCTTGAAAGTTTCATCTGTCAATTTCATTTTATGCATTAATTTCATTACCTCAAACTTCAATTTTTTGAGTTAACCCGTTTAAAAAATAAAAGGGGGATATTAAAGAAAAGCACTGTATATTTGAGACGACTGAACTAGCATAAAAAATTAAAGAATCGCTTATCGAATCAACGTAGCACGTGAAATTCGAACATACACTAGAATTAAATGAAATTTCAAATATTCATCTCTCCTAACTCAACTACCCAGTAGGTTCTGCTGAACTTTTTCAATGAATACGTTTCAGTAAAATTCTGGACAGTGGTAAATCGAATTTGGCTTAATCAAGAGAACTAGTCAGGATTTTGGAGACAGTTTCAAAATTGAATTGTTGGAATAGTCGAAAGGAATATTTTGAAAACTTAATTTCTTTCTCTATCATGGTTGAAAACCTTCAATGATTTTGATTGATTTTGTTCTTCGACCAGAATTGGAAATATCATTGAAGAGATCATTTTCAATTTTACTCGCCGTTCAGAAGAACATCCTGAATACGGCCCTGGAACAAATAGAATTCTCGATCACCTCCCTCTACAAATTCGAAGGATAATTCACCCTCCATCTCTTTATGTGACATGAAAATCATCTCCAAAGTAGCGACATGAAACTCCGATATGTGAAAGTAGCACAGTCCTTGTTCTTTGTTAGATTTTCCTAAACGTATAATGCCTTTTTATGGTTGATTCAGCTATTGAATGTTCATCGAAATGTGAAATATAGTTCGCAACGAGAGGCTTGAAATGGTCGAGAGAGAACGAAAATATACATATAAGGAAGACGAGAACGAGCTTTGTGACAAGAAATATATGAGGATAATATCCATTTCTACAGGTAATGACTATTATGTGACTGAAGAAAATTTTCTGTAAACAGGGTGTCCCTTGACTTCCTCTTTTTCTCTCGGAATGTATAGATGTGGTTAAAATATCACCAGTATTTTATAAAACTCTTGAAACTCATTAATGCAGTTTATGAAAATCATACAATAAATTGTAACAATGAGTTTCAATATGGATTTTCATTAATTATTGGCCAGTTCTATTCAACTTTTCGAGTAAATATACGAAATCAACGAAATTTTGGTGATTGACTAAACAAATGAATTGCTTTCATGAGCTTTCATGCAGGAGTCAGTTGTTTTGCTTAAAAGTCAGGAACGGACTATCCCTGATGGCACACTTCCCAAAACTTTGAAGTGACAGATAGTTTTCAATATTTTTCAACAAAATCAGGTTACTTATATGATTTTGTGAATGAAAGTACTCGTGTAGAAAATCGATCGGAGCCACGATATTTGATTAAAATGCACTTTTGTTCGAAGACATCCAACACTGAGATGTCTACCATTAGTATTTGAAATGAAAAGTTTTCACTGCAGAAATGATTATGATAACGTAAATGCAACAGTATAAGAGGGATCAGTCAAAAAATCATGAATTTGGGAATTTGTCATCATATAACTAACGCACTGTATGAGATATTGGGCTGGAACTTGGTATATATATATATAGGGGTTTGAAATATGCTCAAATTGAATGGCCTATCCACTTTTCCGATAGGAAATTCAAATTTCTCATGGCCTCAATTATAAATCCTCAACCCCTACTATATGACATCATTGCATTGAAAGTATGGAAAGTTTTTTCTTCGAAAGCTGAGCCTTGATGGAAACAGTTTCCTGGAAAATTGAATTATTATTCACATAGTTAATTACTCAAACCGTAAAGTTTGTGACAAAAACTCACTTTGGTGTCAGATGATTCGTGAATATATTCAATGTCCATTCCTCTACATATTCCCCAATTTTAATTATGCTCGGAACTTCAAAACTTGGTGGACTCTTCCGTTTAAACTGAAAAACACTCACATCTCGCCTTATCTGGAGACGATGAGAGAGAATAAGTATTTCCAAAATTACTGTTGATGTGATTTTTTATTTGCACATAAGCAATTGTTTGCAACCTGTCCAGTTTGACAATAACAGTCGCATGGATCTATCTTTGACCACCAAACAAAAACTGCATATTAATATTGGGTTGAACCACCCCCAATGCGTAAGTCTCATAAATAATATTTGATAACAGTTACTGTGTAGTATTTCCGTAGAAGCGTTTGGCCAGCATCAATGTCACAGTGCTCCACACCATGGTGGTGAAACCAATGATAACATATACATTTATGATGTGATGACCAAAGATGCAACAAACTACCGCTAGTAACAAACTGAACAAGGTGCAAAGACTTGCATGTTTGGGAATAACGGGAGCAATGAAAACTACTCCTACAGCTGCCTTGATACTTGAATCTCCCTCCTTTATCTTCTTCCAATCAAGTGATAATGGGGGAAGCGAAGGTGGGCTGATTTGGACTGGAAAACTCACCAAGTTACATGGGATCGTGCAAAAGAGAAATTTTGGAAAATATGGCAACCAACAGACATCTGAATACATTTTCGAATCTTCGCAGTAGAAGTTTCAATCCGCGAAGAGTAGAGAATGAACACATCCTGAGAACATGCTCAGCAAAATCACCTGGTATACAGACGAGTCGGAAACCGAACTTGAGAAGGGAGCTAAAATTTCCTATTCAGGGATATATCTTCATTTTAGACCCCTACTTGATATCAGTCATCCAAGCTGATTCTTATGCAATGTTGCAATTTAACGGATCAATATTTTCAAAAAAAGCCAGGTTACACTTGACATCAAAACTCGTTCAGGAATGTCGTGAAGAACTGATGAAACTGACAAATCGATTGACTATGTACTGAGAAGGCACTCAGGCATCTCTGACAACGAAATACCTGATGAGTGTGCCAGACACATATAATCAACTTCATATATGGGCCCTGAACAGGGCTATGGGAGTACCAGTATCTTTGCTATGAAACGAGATTGGTGAATCAACCTATAAGGAACAATGAGAGTAGTGAGAAAACACAACCAGGCCAAGAACACACACGGGAAAACTTTTATGGAGGATCCGTCCAAGAAGACCTGCTCCAACAAAGCAGGGATCAACCTGAAAGATTCTGCAAGATGTCCATGAATCTTCTTACCATCCTGGTTTTCAATGTTTGTTTGGGAAAGCCTGAAGGGAGTCAGCAGCCTAATTGCCTCCCAGACAAGTATGATAACGAATCCAGACCGGAGACAATTTGTCTCTCTGTTGAGGAGAGTCGTTTTCGGCAATTTGCTACCAATATAGACGTTGCTCGGTAGGAGCCAAGAGCTTTCAACGTCGCTTGACTCTCCGAGAATATTTTTAGACTAAGACATAGGTCCTCAAGCAGATTGATATCTCTGTCCTGGGTCTGTAACTGAAAATACCTGCACCAGAATCAGAAGGTGTTTTCAATCCATCTGTGAACCAACAACTATCTGCTCTTAGTATTCATTCCTTCTGGAAAATCCAGTCCTCTCTACTTAGGAACAGTACTGTATGAGGCAGTTCGTATTTGACAGTTGAATGCATAATATCAGAGTCAGTGTCAGTGTCAACCAGCAGTCTATTAAACTCTGCATAAGATTGATTTGTATAACTGGCGATGGTACAAGTCTATCTACAGAAGGATCTCCGTGGCCGCTGACGGTGTGGTACTGATGGCATCACAAATAGCCAGACATGCCTGTCTCTGTAAGCCAGAGAGCTTCGCCTGAGCCGTTTTCTGTAAAGCCTCCGGCCACCCGGCAATTGCTTCATAAGTCATCATTGGTCTGACAATTATCATGGATTTGTTTGGGACCTGAATTCCAAATTCAACCACAAATCCTACGACATGTTCAAAAGGACAGTCTAAACTTCAAGTAAAACTTTTTCCAAGTGAGCATTCCAGATGAGTTTTCCATCCAGGGTATTTCACCTTCATTCCAAACGAAATGACCATACTATTGAGGTAAAGTGGCGTTGAATCGTCCAGTTTTGCTGAGGATGACAGATATCTGCTCCCTCTAGCACCAAAACTGAATGTTTCATAGTTCTGATTTGGCTCCCTTGTTGAATGTCACTATAGTCAGTTCAGATGTATGTATGTTCAGAGACTTTTGCATGCGATCCGTCACTATAATATTCTATTTTCTCAGAACTTGAGTATCTGCATTGTCTAGTTCATGTTATCCATTAATTACAAGGTTTCACAATAGCAAACACAGAAGCTTTCCTGATAATAGTTCCCAACTACTCGTGCTACTACAGTTTTCCCTGTTACGTGTATACCAACCTTCCTTGATACCAAAAAAAAGCTGAAGGTGTTTCTTTATCCTTCTGAGCATATTCTATTCCTTTTGTGGCCCCTCTCAAAATTGCTCTCATTGACAAATCTGCTCTGTATGCACGCTGATCTTGATGCAGTTATCTTTGAACCAGTGAGGAAGCTTCAATATGCCTGGCTTACTTACTTCAAGTGAATCTCAGATAGTTTTTACGAATTGGACAACTTCTCATTCATCAAAATCATCACTGATTATATATTCAACCTAAAACCAGCTTCATTTGACAATCATCTAGAAAACAAATCAGAAACGTGTATTCAAACTTCTGTTGTATTTGGACAATCACTATTTCGGGAGAGTACAACTCTCTGATAGCTATGCTCAAAACAGCCTCACCTTCTTTTCCATACCGAATCGCATACGAAAAAACTGATATAAAGCGATTCCTTCCCCAAAACTGTCAGCCAGAAAAACAATAAATTCCGCAGTGACAAATTTGGTATTTCCAGCCTTTCACATGGAAAAACGTCCTCTGATTTTGCGGACGCGAGAAAGTTTACTTTCTGGATTCCTCCGGCTGAATAAACCTGAATAAAACAGGCGGAAAAATAGGTAAGTGGTAATGGAGGTGCTACGTTTGGCATTCACGAAAAATCGTAAGGGTTGCAAAGAGCAATATAAATAAGTTATTCCCCTAGGAGACACGGTCTACAGTGGCGTCACGAATCACAAAGGTGATGTGAATGATAATATACAAAATAATTGTCATTACTTGAAGTACAAAGTCATTTAATGCGAGACGCTCTTTGAAAAGTAGACTTCGTTATTTTTTAGCTCGTACTAATTTCAACTCGAGTGTTGTTGTTTGCAAGGAGATGACAGATAATTAACGAAAAAATAATCGAATAGAAATCAATAATAAAAATAAAACCAAAAGTCAGCCCTTCTTCAAAATGGATTGATAGATCATCAAATTGACAGATCCATCTGTCGCCAACAAACTTCTCCATCTAGTCCCAGAGATCCAAAAGACAACGTTTTCCACAAAGTTTTCCTTCCGTACATTGGAGGTGTTACTGACAAAATTGGCCGAATTCTCAAAAAACAGGACATAAAAACGATTTCTCCGTTTCCCCAAGGACAAAATTGACAATGAGTCCTAGGATATATATGAAATACTATGTTTCGATTGCCGAACATCAACTTGCTGTCCAAAATTCAGACCCATCCTCAGCCCTGTCCAAACATTATTAAGAGACAGGAGACACAATATAGACTTTGCGAACACTATGAGCATCGTCACAGCAAAAACACTACAAGCTTGGATAATTCGCGAGGCCATTGAAATCGAGAAGCGACCTTCCTGTCTGAACAAACGTGATGACGGTCAAAGACTTCCAACTACCTAATGTCTATCCAAATCCAAGATAGAGTAAAACAAGACAAAACCGAAGCGTGATGTTCACGTGATCGCCCAGCGTCAGATGGAAAGGGCAGCGTTCATTGGTCAATTCGCCTTCTTGGTACGAGTTCGATACCAGCACAGGGTTGTAATCAGTCATTTGCGTGTTTGTGTGGCGTGCGTTATAGTATATTGCTTAAAATTGTTTTTCAAGGTGTCCAGTACAGACACTGCTGATGAAACTGTGAGCTATCCTCTGAGTCCAGCCAGGAAACGATCCAAAAAAAGACATTTGAGTGTTGAGATGAAAGA
>WOGR01008146.1:0-11997 GCA_015342045.1 Leptinotarsa lineolata | reverse complement strand
CCACGGCGGGGCAGGCACAAAGTATGTGCTCTGCTGTTTCATCATATTCCAAACAGAGGCGACACACACTGTCTTCTGACTCCAGAAGAGGGTAGTATCAACTCTTCTATACGGTCGGGTTATTCAAACTGTTGTATGATACTTCACTAATATTCTCGAACAATACTTCACATTCGACTTTATAACTGATCTGGTCTATCCGAAACTACGTTATTTTTTTTTATTACACTAACACACCGGAGTTAGGTTTCCGGTAACCGAAACTTGTCACTTTAAAACACTACATGATGGCTGGTTCAAAACTGGAGCAAGATTGACTTAAGACTGACTGATAGCAGATTTTCAGTTTATTTATACGTTTTTTGAACAAAAGAAATTGTTTCACCTGCCTTTTCGACGAAAACATTAATTGACATCTGCTTAACCGCGGCTCGTTTGAAATACTTCATTTATGACCCCATTAATATTACTTCAAACATTTCCGACTGACATTAATGTTCCCTCCTAGTTATTCCGATTCGCGGACATTGTCTTTCGAATTTTACCTTTTCGCGTAAAGATACATCTGTTTTAGTCGATGACTTGAAATCTTTCGACCTTCAGAAAGGCCGTTTCATTGTTCACATATTCGAGGGTATGACCTAGTTCCCTACATTTTTGTACCGATAATTATAAGAAAAAATGCTCTCGATGAGTCAGCTGAATTTTTATCTGTCACAAAGATGAATCCATAATGTATAGAAATTTTTTAAAATATTTTGGAACTATCAACATAAATATTTAGAATCTATAAAAGGTTACAACACGCTTCATTCAAGACGCGATTCGCAACATGTTCGCTTCATCAGTTAGACTGGTACATTAAACCAGCTATTCTCATTTTAGCCCATACCACCGTATAAAAGTAAACACAAGTAAGTTCACTACTGGTCGGCGTCTTCGATGTATCGTGTCAAGATATTATTTTTGCCGGGCTGTGGCGGCGTGTAGTGCGGTAGCAGGGTGCAGGCTAGAGTTATTCTTAGCTCACTTGCTCTCACGCCTCAGATACATCGTCTGAGCGTGAAGTAAGAGATGGAGATCTTTACCCAAATATGGCGGAGAGTGAATTTACTTGTGTTCAGTGCTATACGGTGCCCATACGTTTTAGCCGCGACCCTCGTTTTAGCGCTGGTGTCTGTGAGGGGGTGACGTGTTTAACCCCTTCAACGAGCAGGATGTGAACGAGGCAGACTTAAACCCCAAGGCAAGAAATCGACTGGACGTAGAAGAAAACCTTATTGTATGTGTATCTAAAACTAAGCCAAATTTTAAGAAACTTGTTGACAAAAAACAACAGGCCCATGAAGTCTTTTTTACTTACAAAGAACAATTATATATCAAAGTTATCGAGTGATTTTGTTTTGTTGTGACAAAATCTGTAAAATATATTGATATTTTGTAAATGTACAAAGTTATTTGATTTAAAACTCCCGATGACCGTCTAAGTTTAAGTACATAGTTCACCATTATTTGTATACATCTCCCGACCCCAGTTTGGGAACCGTTGCATTAAAATCTTCTATAATGTCTTTTATATAACACTAGGCAATCATCAAACTTATTAGATGAATCATTAAATCTGAAATGGAAATGTCATAAGTGGAAATCTCACCTTAAAATGTGTTTTTTGAATAGGTTGATTTTGAAAAAACAATCACAATACATTATTACCTCGAGGAAGACAGTTGAAATTTCAAATATAAACATAGGATCATAAATCATAAATATAAATCATAATATTTAGAAAAGCTAACAACTTCAGCTGTCACTCTTTGTGGCCAGGGATATTTCTCATTTAAAAAGGCTTGAATTTGATAAAAATAATTTGACTTTCTACTCCTCCATTATTATTCAATGACGAGAAGATGATGAAATGATAGATTAAAGTTTTCTACAAATATCTTTCTATAAAATGACTCTGACTGTGGTTGTATATTCCTGGATATGCAAGCTTCTTTCTATAACCTTTACATTTCAGCTATATTCAAATTTCATAAACTACACCTTACGATTTAATCTGCACAAAATTTATGTAAACAATATATCACGACATTTTTTGGGAAAGACAGTTTTTGGCTTCCTGCTACTCCATCTTGATACAAAAAATGTTACTTCTTTTGAAAATGATTGTTTCCTTCCTTTCTTTGGAAGATTCCCACATTTTTTGTGTCAAATGGAGTAGTAGAAAGCCAAAAACTTTCTCTCCCAAAAAATTAATCACTCCTAAAAATATAACCCCTTCAATTTATATCACGACATGTTTCGATAATACAGTAGCTTTTTCAAAAGTGAATTGAGTAGTATTTGAGTACTATTGAAAAAGCTAAGGTGTTAGCGAAACATGTGATATATTGTTTAAATAAAGTTTGTGGAAATCAAATCGTAAAGTGTAGTTCATGAAATTACTATGGATTTTTATCAACTGCCGAGTCAATCAGAAAAAAAAAAATCAAATCTTGGGATAAATATTTCTTGTCCATATGTGACCTCGAATATTGGCTGATGTAAGATGGAAAACTTCCGATATGCTGTTTTATAATGACGATTGCGTCGATGCTAACTTTTGTTAGATGACCATGTCTTCCTTTTTTATCATTAGGACATATACTACTGTGGAGCGAAGTTCATGTTTCACTATGGTTATGCTCCATAGATTTTATTGAACATTTTGTTCAATAAAATCTATTGATAAATCATTGATTATTATCAGATTACTGATATGATTACCATTACTTGTACTATGAAAGCTAGAGCCAGTGAATGTCAGACCTTCCTCATTTTATGAATGCTGAAATTTTCTCAGTGCATGCACCTTTTAAAGGTAGAAACGACAGGCTCCTATAAAGATCGGATCATCGTAGCTTTGGCAAAAAAACAGGTAGAAAAGGTGAATCAAATGGTAATTTAAAATCTTCAAAGTATGAAGCGCCATTTTAATATAATTTCTTCGGGATAATATTAAAAGTAACGTCGCTCATTTCCAGGCAAAATAATGCTTACCTGTAGCCAAACATTCTTGAACTTTAATAAACTATAACTTATGTTATAAATGAAAACTCAAAAAAGAAATTCCGTACAATCCCAGACACTGAACCCTACGTTACCGCAGCAACCTCATCCCACCAGGGGAGGCGTTTTTTAGATCGGATCGTATAGCTTCTCCTGAGCACATATTCTTCCTGCACGGTCTTGACCGAAGAATCATCGTACCTTATCCAGCAGTTGTAGCCGACGTAAAAGGCATCGGTCACGTAGTGAAAACTAATGAAAACTGAATTTTACATTTTATATAGGTAGTTTCACTGCGGAAGAAACAAGCGGAATGGAAAACAAATCCTTTGAATATATGTGATGATTGTAAGACCAATGATCACATTTGCGGCAATTGCTTGGTGGCAAGAAAATACTGGCAGTCATGGGAAACTGACACATTCATAATCATTCACATCGAATAAATCATCAATAAGTTTTTTGACTTCACATTTACCGTAGCATCACAGGCATAAAACTATATTATTATTTTTTCTACATCTACCTTATACTTCTTTTTGTATTCGATAGTGTGCACAATTTGAGTTTAGAAGTCCAACAGCACAATAAGAAACGTATCAAAAAAACTTCATTGTGAGATTTTCACTTAACAGTTTTACAAAAACGCAACGTGTTTCGCCAAACAATGGCTTCTTCAGGCGTGTCTTTAGACTATTAAAGACTATTGACAGGTAATTTCGGAAAAACCAACTTCAGCCCATTTTCTTGCAATAAAAATAAGTAGCCAAATTTTCAAACATTATCAATTCCTACAGATGATTCCAATGTCACTATACGGTCCACCGAACATTCTAAATATCTAGGAGTATACATTGACAGCCATCTGAAGAGTGATAAGCAAATTATGTAAGTCTCTAAAAAAGTGAGATCTATTTTACCAGGAATCAAAATCCTGTAGACATACTAGATATTGAATATCTCAAAATTCTTTACTAAGCTCTTCTAGCAAGTCATCTGACCTATGGAATAGTAACTTGGGGAGAAATGGCAAATATTCATCTAAGAAATCTGCAAGTACTTCAAAAATATTTCTTAAAAATAATTTATAAAAAAATAATACCTATCCAACCAACGAGCTCTTCGAAGAAACAAAACTTTTTGATCTAAAGCAAATATTTGTTTATAGACTATTGAGGCAGCATAGAAATAAAACTGAACTCGTAGTGATAGATCATCCCCACTCAACAAGTCATAAAGAGAATGCATCAAAAGTCCCCAAACCCGAAAAAACCAAATTTCAAAAATCGTATCAATACTTAGGACCCAAAATTTACAATTTATTACCTATAAAACTGAAATCTGTTAGCTCAAACTCGCTTTATAAAAAAAACTCAAAATTTGGATACATAGCTACCCAAGAATGGCTTTACACTGCCTCATCAATCAAAACAAACAAGACATCTAGAATGGGAAAGAAAGTTTTTGGCTTTCTACTACTCCCAAAGAAAGGGAGGAGGCAATCATTTTAACTCTAAACATAGATGTGTAGATCATTCAAAGAAGTAACTTTCAGACACAAATTGGAAGAAAAAGCCCTTCTGAAACAGCTACTTTCATATAAACATTGAATTACACGAAAGAAAAAATTCTGTCGAAACAAATATTTTTATATGAACACTGAATTATACAAAAAACTATTTTTTCTACTCAGTTTGTATTCCAAACATTCGTTATAGAACTGAATCAAATATATTTAACAGGATTTCTACACGATATACTAAATGAAAGATGTTTGGAATACAAACTGAGTAGAAAAAAGTGGTTTTTGTATAATTCAGTGTTCATATAAATGTATTTGTTTGGAGAGAATTTTTTTTTGTGTAATTCAATGTTTATATTAATGTAACTGTTTTTATTCCCATTTTGTGTCTGAAAGTTACTGCTTCGAATGATCTACACATCTATGTTTAGAGTTATTTCTTTTGAAAATGATTGCTTCCCTCCTCTCTTTGGAAGATTCCCATATTTTTGTTTGTATCAAAATATAACCCCTTCAATTTAAAAAATATGTCCATTTTCATTTTAGCGATTTATAAAAAACTCAATCATAAATTTCACCAAAAATTCACCATTCTTGAATGCCGATTAACATTGGAATGGGTAATTGAGACAACTCTGATCAAAGTATGCATATTTTGCGAAATTGTGAATGACTAAGATAAGGGCAATGGTAGTTTCATGTGTAGTGTGTAATTTTAGGGCAATGCACCTTCTTTTTGAACGATGAAATCAATTTCCACAATTATCGACACATTTCCGATAGCAATACTAGAATTTATTATTCACGCAATACACATACAAAACCCCCAAAAGTTGTAAGTGTTTGTTGGTATTTTTGATAATTTTCATTTCGGTTTTTTTTCCTTATCGAAAATTTAACAGGTGTTACACTGAATACGCCGAGGAATAAATTATATTTCAACAAAGCGAAACTCCTACACACTACTCACAAAATGTGTGTAATTATGTAAATGACAAGCTTCGAGGTCCCTGAATAGGAAAGAATGCAATTGAATGGCCTCCTCCGTCACCGACTCAAGTCCTTCAAACTTTTTATTGGCACACATAAAAAAGTGAATCACACTTCATCGACTCATTGGAATACTTGCAAAAACATAAAGTGGTAATGTCGTGAAGTTACACCACAAGTTCTATAAAGTGTACAACAACTGTTTAGAGATACCTGTATTGAGCAAAGAGCAAAGTCGATGACAAGTGACCAAGCTCCACAAGTGACACCACAAGTGCTTCAATGAATAGAAACGAGTGCAATTGAATGATCTCGTCCGTCTCCCTTCTCAAGCCTTCTAGATTTTCCATGGAGACACATAAAAACAATATAAGTCACACTTAATCTACTCTTTGAAAGACTTACAAAGATATTAAGCGGTAATGTCGCGAAGTGAAGTGTACGAAAACTGCTTGAAAATAACCTGTATTGGGTAAAGAGTATCAAATATAAACGGGGTACCCAAGATGGTCAGCTGTCGACATCGATGGTCGAATGAGAATTATCTCTGCAGCTTGCATTGCAAGGAAAGAATTTGTGATAAAACTTGGGTCCCGAGCAAATCCATTAGATTTATGTGATGATTGTCAGACCAATGATCACTTATGGAGCAACTGCTTGGTGTACGGAAGCTTAACAGAAAACGGCTCAGGCAAAACTCTTTGGCTCGCAGAGACAGGCTTGTCTGACCATCAGTGGTGCCATCAGTACCACACCGTCAACGGCCATTTAGATCCTTCTAGATCTACCTCCTCTCCACATTTTTCTGAAGAGAAAGACTAGATGGAATGCAATCAGCATTTGCAAATTGCCAATTTCACAAAGCAATCTAATGCAGAGCACACTTAACTACTGGCTGACACTGAAAATCACAGTGTTCTGGTAATGACCTCTGACTTTATGCCTTGAACTGTCAACTACGAACTGCCTTATACGGTACTTTCCCGAGTAGGAAGGACTGGATCCTCTAGGAGAAAAAAATATTAAGAGCAGATAGTTGTTGGTTCACAGATGGATCAAAAACACCTTCAGGCTATATTAAAGGTGTTTTCAGTTGCAGATCCAGGACAGAGATATCAACCTGCCTAGGGCCCTATGTGACTATATTCCAAGTGAAAATCTATGCTATTGAATTGTGTGCAGAGAAAATGGTAGAATCCAATCTCATACACAAGTCGAAGAAAATTTTCTCAGACAATCAAACAGCATTTAAAGCTCTTAGCTCCTACCAAGCAACGTTTAAATTGGTAGCAAGTTGCCAAAAACGACTCTCCTCAATAGAGAGACCTAAAAAATTTTCTCAGATCTAGATTCCTAGCCACAGTGGCATTGAAGGTAATGAGGCTGCTGAGTCACTTGCGAAGGAGGGTACTGCAAGTAGCTTCATCGAACCGGAAGCAGTCATTGGCATTGCTTTGGGTTTGACAAACAAATATTGAACACCTGGATGGCAAGAAGATTCAAAGACTTCTGACGAAAAATTTCAGGATTGGCTCACTCCAAGGCGCTCATTCACCTCTTTAAGCTTGAAACCAAACAGTTGTTGGACTACAGTAGGGATGAACTAGGATGTCTAACAGGATTCCTCTCAGGTAGGTCACTGTCTTCTGAATCATCGTATGCAGAGAATCGGACTGTCGGAAGACAATGTGTGTCGCCCCTGTTGTCTGCTCCGCTGTGGACCAAATCAGGTTAGGTTAGGTTAGGTCAGAAGTGAGTGGGTCTATTCGACCCTCCACCGCAACCCACAAGGGTTTATTGTAGCTCACACCTATTCAAACTCGAGCAAATAAACCCAGCTCCTTGACGAAGCCGATTAGTTTGTATGGTGAGTGATCTTCCAGGTTAGATACCAAATCAGGTTTTCAGAGTTTGGTAGAACGAAACTCTTACCATCTGACATAAGAGATCACTCACTATACAAACTAATTGGCTTCGGTTGGGTCCATTTGGTCGAGTTTGAATAGGTGTGAGCCACAATTAACCCTTGTGGGTTGCAGTGGAGGATCGCTATCATTGCCAATTGCTTAGTTAATTTTGGGGCTATCTCGACCGCGCTTTGGTTTAATTTGAATTCGTACAGGAAACATCGTCAAACATCGCTCAACGACATTATATAGTAATGAGCTGAAACAGGCAAATATTTCGAATTTTGGAAAAAATAACGGCATCAATGTATGGAGTACAAAATTTACTATCGATCATTTTATACTAAGACACAGTAGATACAATACTCTTTGAAATATGGACCAACAGAAACATATGATAACTATTCTTGTAGTGAGAATTATATTGGTGAACAATGAAGACAGAGGATATGAGAATGAACATTGAGATTTTATGAGAAATCAGACAGAGACCATGGAGTTGAATGGAACAGAATGAGAAATAACACTAATGCCCAAAGGGGGGCATTTCGTGAGCATCTAAAATCATTGTATATTTTTCCATCATGGTAGAAATATATTTCAAACAGCTCATTGAAAATAAATAGCACTTGGCTACTTGTCTTGAAGAAAGATATTGAGGGTGGCGGAATTGTGACAAACTAATATCCGAGAACAACTTGTACTACGTCAAATGTTCCTGAAGTTGATTAAAAACATGAACATAGTTCATATTTTGAAATTTCTTGGACATCTTTTGAAGAAATTTGGAAAAGAAACGAACCAGAAAAAAATCACAAGATTCATTGGTTTTTTCAAATCTGAAGACGTAGTCAAATGTTAGCGTCCGAAACGTCAAGATTATTATTATTTTCATTTCTGTCATATAGAAAAAAGCATTAAATACGGCAAGTTACTCATGAACAATTTTCTTTGAGTTCACGCACTAACTTTTTGGGAGAAGCCAAAAGTTTGCTCTTTCTATGATTATGGAAAGTGAGAAAACCCTGAAAGAAGTCAACAAAAATATATCTGTTCGATTTTATACACTCTTTTATCAACTTTCCGACACACATATTCAGTCATGTTATTTGAGAGAGTCCATAAAAATGTCACCTCCTTGTTGAAAAAACATCCCAGCCAGTATAATTTCATTCGCATGACATGAATATCAATTTGCTTGGTTTATATTCCCCCGTACTCAGGAGTTCTCTCTAATTCATAATTTTGTCAACGCTATCTCACTTTTCACGTAAAACCACATTAGCAAGGATTCTAAACTAAGGCGTATGCTGAAACATGGCTTCCATTTGCATATATTTTCCACATAAAGTGGTGCGCCGGTCTGAAAAAGAAACGACCCTCGTACGGATGTGAGAGGCGACATTAGCATAAATGCTGAAGACTATTTCGCTTTCTTAATCGACCATTCGTGCTTTGTACTTCAACAATGAGCTGAATTTTCGGACTACTTCAGTTCTAATTAAGATTCACCACTTTCTTTTGATGTCTATTTTTACATTTCTCCGACTCAAATTCATTTCAAACTGGCTATTGTCATGGCCGAGAGTACTAGATGGATATTGTGTTGGAGTGCAAGACAAACTTTAATTTACCTTGGAAAAGATTGCCATCTAAATGGTTTCGTCTGTTTTTATTCGCGACGTTAACGCTGCAGATTGAGAGATTCTGAATTCAACCAAATTCGTAGCATCAATAATAAAGGAGTTGACAATGGTGCCGACTCAATTTGGAACACCTTGTATACATTGATGCTGTTCGTTTTTTACAAATTTTGTTTTTTTGCATCCTTCCAGCTTTTTTCTTACTATATGGTGTCGTTGAGCAATTTTCTCCACAAATTCAAATGAATCAAAGCGCCACCAAAACAGATCGGAAAACCAACCAAGCATCCGGCAATCCCGTTATGATTTCTGAATAATTATCGGGCATGTAGGTCGGTATTTTGATAAAATGGTACTCATAAGAAGACTACAATAGAACGATCATAGTCGACATTGAGATGTAGATGAGTAAACATCTCCAATGAAAGTGAAGATAAAGTGAATACAAAGTGAAGTTAAGATACACCCAAATCACGGACATGCAACGGATTCCAGTAAAGGCAGTCACCACGTGTTGGTTGATTCTCCACATAGTGAGGAAGTGCTGTGTGTGAATTTTCTCTCCTGAGATCAAGTGAGTTGTTATTTGTTTAATTATATTAATGCGAACTGTTCAGTGATTACGAGGACTGGTTTCAATAATAGTCCACAATGCTATTAGCCGGTATGGAGGAACTTGCCACTCTGACTCTGTTTGGTATTATTCAAAATAAGTTGGAGAAGCGTCCTCGATTGCTCGATAGAATCGAGCAACAAGAGGAGAAAAAAGAAGGCTTATTGGCATCCTAAGAAAGATTTCCCTCTACTGACGCAAAATATTCCTTATAAAAGGATTAGGACTCGTTTACTTTCAGAAACTGGAACTGAAAGCGAATATAAAAGTGCAGAAATGGCAGCCAATTCGCCACAATCCACCGAAAACGTGGAAGTAAGCGAAATCGTAGCCGCAGGGAAGGCTAGGCCAAGTACCTCAACTCAGGTAATCCTTGAAAGACAGGCACAGAACGTACCTATACGTTCCCCCCCTCAGAGAGGCTAACATACTCCAGAGTGAAGACAATGCAGGTACCTGAAAATGCACCAAACCCTCCGCCTATAACCATTAGGCAAAAAGAAAGTCTGACAAAGTTCCGAGAACTGGCAACTCAGGAGAATATCGGCTTCACAAAAGCCACCAAAACTGTTGATGGCATAAAAGTGCAGCCAGCATGTATCCCCGAATACAGAAAGATGCTGACTCTCTTGGAGTCGATGAATATACCTCATCACACATATGATATGTTTGATGAGAAACCCCTCAGAGTCATCTTTCGTGGTGTCCTGGAATTCCTGGACATCAAAGATATCAAGGACGAATTCTTATCGAGGGGTTTCAACATTTTGACAATCTCTCGAATGGAAAAAGTGAACAGCAAAGATCTGTCACTAGTGTTAGTGCTTGTTCCTAAAGAACAAAGCCATATTTACGAGATCAAAGACATCTTCGATATGAGAGTCAGGGCAAAGACTCAGAGACTCAAAACAACGGTAGGTCAGTGCTACCGTTGTCAAAGATTTGGACACACGTTGCGATTTTGTCGAGCAATTCCAATATGCGTAAAATGCTCAGGACGACACTTGACGTCCAAGTGCAAAAAAAGAGAATTGCCTGCAAAATGCAACGATTGCAGAGGTGCGCATCCAGCCAGCTTTCGCGATTGTCCAGCGTTTCCAAAGGTAAAGGATAATCGAAGATATCCTACCAAAGCCTCTCAAAGACAGCCTGCTCCCTTGAGGCAACCAGGGCCCCCTCATAGACAACCGATTTCCGCCCCACGAAGACTCATAGGAGCCAACGCAACAAGGAGTAGCGTCTCATATACACGTGCGGGTCAAGGTAGCAGCCAACCACAGCAAAATACGAATTCAGTCGAAGGTATAGTCGCGACACTAGACCAAATGAAAAATTTGACGACCCAGTTTTCCGCGCTCCATACTATGCTTGTGGCAAACACCCCCGACGCCAACAGAAACTAAATGGTGAGACACCACATAATCCCTGATTCCCTAAAGATTGTGACCTGGAATGCCAACGGATTACTTGAGAAGAAGCTCGGCGTTGAGAACTTCCTGACAGAAAATGATGTGGATATTATGCTCTTGTGAGGAACCCACTTGCACGGTAATACCATAGCTATCCCGAATAATGTCTGTCATAAAAAAGACAGAATCGGTAGACGCGGAAGTGGCGATGCCATCCTGATAAAAATATCAATTAAACATGCTCAAATTAGTCTAGACGAGGATGCGCTGACTCGTTCAGAAGCTATAGGCATCGAGGTGAATCTTCGAAGAGGTTTACACCGAATTATAACGGACGGTATATAACCCTCCTAACAATTGTATTCTGCCGGAAGCACTCAGTGCTCATCTGCTAGACACAGACATCGCGACGATTGCTGCAGGTGATTTCAACGCAAAACACACGCAGTGGAGCAAAACGACCAACATAAATAGCAGGGTGCTTTACGCCCATGCCAAAAAACACGGTTATCAGGTTCTGTGTCCACCGTTGCATACCCATTATCAAACACCGCACAGACCTGACGTTCTTGACATAGCAGTTGTCAGAAATATAACTTCTAATTGGGATGTTTATGTGATTTCTGAGCTTTACCCATATTACAACTCAGTAACATTGATTATAGGGGAAGACCCCCTAATATAAAACGATAGCGGAAGAATCAGAATCAATTGGGACGCTCTCAAGCCGCACTTGCAAGCAATCCCAGTCATTGAACGACCTCCTGAAACTTCTGAAACCCTAGATGCTACGGTGACTCAGTACGAGGAAAACATAAGAAATGCACTCGCAGCGGTTACTACGGCTTACGTGGAACCAAGG
>WOGR01008145.1:0-11997 GCA_015342045.1 Leptinotarsa lineolata | reverse complement strand
TGAATTTTCAAAGTGATCCGTTGTCTGGTTCACCAGAAACGTCTAATGTGCCATCCACCGTGAATCAGCCTGTATATACCAAACGAATCAATATGAACGACAAAATTTCAACGCTCTAGCCCTATTCAACCGAATAAAATAAACATGAATCCCTCGGTCATAGGATTCGGGATTAAAAAAAATACTCTACCTCCGAGTCATTAGCTCACAAACATTGTGAAATTCATGGATTTGCATTGGACTTGGGAATATGGGAGTATAATCCGATATTTTCTATAGCTGTACCTTTGTGGTTAACAATCAGATAAAGATAGCCTATTTGTAAAATAAGTTCTGAATGAAACATATTATTTTTCAGTTTAAAATAGTATGATGTAGTACTACCTCACTGGTAATATTCAAACGTTGAAAAGGAGCATTTCCCATGGTAGTTACTCCAGCAAATATTATGTCAAGTTCGAGGATAGCTGGCAAATGGCCATCTTTCATTATGATTGCACATCATCGTCTATTACAGATCAGCCTTCAATGGGCTGTAATAATAGGGATATGGCTAATTCAGCTCCAACCAGCAGGTATGGACTCAAAAGGAAATGAGCTCAAACAGAAAGTATCGAAAGGTATAGCAATAACACTCTGCATGACACACCAGAGTAACAGTTACTCAAGTGAGAGTGGAATATGAAAATGAAAGACCGCAACAGATCGCAAAATATACCGGAAAAAAATTCAACGTGAATGGCAGAATTGTGAAATTAGAAAAGAGAGAAAAAGACAAATTTGCAGGAAATTCATGATATAATGAAAAAACATGTTGAACATGGACATAATACAATAGGTGTAGAAACTGGACACATGAAAATTTCTCCGAATTCTTGTGTTGCCTCTATTGCGACGATAATCGATGTCGGATCCAGGTGAATAATGATCAAAAACTAAGCATTTCATTATAACTTTTATTTGTTTGTTAATAATAATACGATAATTAAATTTTTCTTCAGTTTATTACTCAGAGTAGGCAATTGTTACTTTGTTATCAAGGTGAGTAAACGTTCGTAACGCTAATGTTCGAAATTAGTTGTCCCCATTTACAGAACATCTAACAATAATCGAATACTCTCGGGCCTCATTAAAAAAACACCATTGAGATTTTTATAACCAATGATACTGATTCTGTTCAGATCAGGAGCGAGCGTCTGCAAAGCTGCAGGAGAGAATTTTAAATATTTCGATCATTTTGAAAAAAACATTAGAATTCCAATTTGAATTCCATGAGGTTTTCCATTTTGATAGATACTTTTTTATTGTAGTCATGCATCCACAGAAAACAACAGAACTTTTCCTGAAGGATTTATCTTTGGTGCTGCAACATCGGCTTACCAAATAGAAGGTGCCTGGAATGAAGATGGAAAAGGCGAGAATATATGGGATCATTTCATCCATGAAGATCCAACGAGGATTAAAAATAATGACAATGCCGACGAAGCTTGTGATTCTTATCGTAGATATAAGGAGGATGTCTTCCTTGCTGCGAGTCTGGGATTTTCGGCCTACAGGGTCTCCATTTCTTGGACTAGGTAATTTCTGCATAATTTGTATGTACCTGGAATTGCTGAAAATACATTGGAGAGTTCAGATATGTTGTTAAATGTATATTTCCCATTGAAACAATTTTTGATAACGAATCAATAACAATTAGAAATAATCAATATTTATGGAATATTTATTAGCGAAAAACTCATCTTACATCATCAACCCATTTTTTAATATCAGTGGTGTGATTGATATTAGTTTTTGTAAGCTGAATTGTTGTTTTATATAATTTTGAAGAAATGAAAGTGAAAAATTTTCAAATAACAATGTGAACATGTCGACGATTCATTTAACTAGTATTACATTATTATTTTTGCTTTCATTCCAGTCTGAATTGAATGTTCTCGCATGATATATAAAAAAGATGCATTTTGGAAGATTTATTGTGAAAATAGATATCACAAAATAGGTGGCATTTCTCCTGAAAAAATAAATTTTAGGGAATGATAGTGATATCCATTTTTCATACTTGAAAGACCACATCTTCACAAGTTTTTCAAAAAGCAGAGTTCATGGAATTGAAATCAGTTCAAATACATGGAGGAGTAAAAAATTAAATACTGAAAGATGATGTTTCTATTGGAATAATACGCCAGAGCATTGAATGCTCTCAAAACTGTAACAGTTGCTATTCAATAAAGATAGAAGTAATAAAAAATTTTGTAAGAAATGAAAAGAGTGTGAAGAATAAATGAGGATTCAAGGTTTGCACGCGATTTTGTGAATAAAAATTTTTCATCCAGTAATGAAGTCCTCAAATAATAAGTTTCTTGACATTTCAAAGTAGACATTGCTATCATATCCATCTCAATTAGGTTAACACGAAATTTCGAATATTATCTTTGATCAGATTAATATTCATTTCTTGTTTATGAAACTCTGAAAATTTAAAAGAAAAAAAAATCGTCACGGAGTTGAATGTATTGAATTATTACAATTGCAATTGGCTGAAGGGTTGATGTAGTGGGTAGCAGAGGTACGAAAAATGGTATTCATGTGATTTTATAAGAAAGTTGACTCATGAGTGTGAACATGCCTGAGGAAGAAGCTGTGGTATAGTGAACACGTGTTATGGTTTTGTGAACTGTCCAGTGGAAATTCCACTATGAAGTCTTTCTCGGAACATACTATTCAATAATTTTCGTATCCCGAAAATGTTGCAAATTTTTTGAAACTATATTCGTTATTTACAGAATCCTTCCTTCAGGATATATGGGCACCATCAACGAAGTTGGCCTCAAATATTATGAGGATTTAATTGATGAAATAGTGAAACACAATATGAAAGCAGTAGTAACTCTCTATCATTGGGATTTACCCCAACAACTACAAAAAGACTTAGGAGGATGGACCAACCCAAAACTTACCGACATATTCGTTAATTACGCCCGAATAGTCATTGAAAGACTACCAAAAGTTGACTACTGGATTACGCTGAATGAGCCAAGAATGATTTGTAACCTTGGCTATGGTAATGGGGAGCATGCGCCTGGTTTGAAATACCAAGAGTTCGAATGTGCCAAGGTTGTTATCATGTCTCATGCTGCCGTCTATCGCATGTATAAAAATGAATTTCCTGATAGAAAAGGTGAGATGTTTTTGAAATTCGAAAAGATATTTGCACCTCTTTATGAAATTGCCTGGTAATACAATAACAGTGCTTCGGAAAAGTGACAGATGAATTTGAAAAAATGCACACCCTGTATATGTTCAGACAGGTCTATTTTCTTTAGTAACAACTTTGATGATATATTTTTTATGGTGAATATGACAGAAAGTTTGTCAAAATCAGCTGATGCTCATCTGAAATATTCATCAAAATAAATTCAGATGAACCTTTTCTGAAAGCAAAAAATTCATGTAAATTTTTTCAAATAACTCTTTGAAAAATAAATGAATCAAATCAAATGTTTGAATTACTGTTTTTTATTGGCAGTAAAATATCCCAATCTATCAATAAATGCGTTTTGAACTGTTCCTCAGTCTGGGGTGATGGAAAAGTTTTCTCGAAAAATCTTTTTCTTCAACATTTCTAGTTATATGACAATGACTTTTCGAATCTTTCTGAAAAAATCCATTAGAGTTATATCTTGCAAAATTTCTGATCATTTAATAGTCCACTAAACCACCTAATATTTTATCAATGTATTCCCGAACGTGTAGAACATAGGTGCCCACCGTCTCGATACAACCAGATTCTGTCAACCTGGGATCGGATAAATCAGAATATTCTGCATTTTGATCAGTCGGTATCCAACATCATATGACTTGGCATAGATTTCATGCCAGGCTGAAAGCTTCATTTTTCAGCTCTGTTCATGACTAGTTGCCTTGCAGGCAAATCTGCAGATGAATGGGCCGCCTTTGGGAGCCTCTTTAGTTTTTGATAATTGTGTCTAAGATCGATTCTACAGACGAAGTCTTCGTAAAAAGACAGTTAAGTCCAGCAATGTATTTCTGGTTCAGCGTAGTACTACTGATGAGAAATTTGACGGGTCGAAACAGCGTTGTCTGGCATTGAATTAAAAAAACCTTGATTTTTGGGCTCTCATTTCGACTAAAATATCATTTCGAAACAAGCATTGATATATTCGATTTTCAACAGCGAAAATGGCAATAAGCGTGGATTGTGAATGGTCCGAACCAAAAACCAATAGTTCGCAGGATATTGCAGCTGCTCAAAGGGTTCTGGAATTTGAGGTGAGTATTTCAAATCTTATTACAAGGATTGAAGACAAAATCAAACATTGCTCGATATTTCTAAAATACACATTTACCTAGTCCCTTTGGATGTTAATTGGAAATGTTTCAAGTGGATAACCTATTATATTCATCTTTGTAATGTAATTTCAAAATAGTAGGCACTAAATTCTCAGAAATGACTGACTGAATGCCTCAATTTGTCTATTGCAGTGACGTTTAGAAATTATAATGAGCAGATGAGGAAAATTGATGAAATATATAGATTCACAACAATGTTTTAGTTTTAATGAAATGATATTTCTGAGTTATTCTCAGTTATTTTAGTTATTATTCAGTATCTCTTCAATTGATGTTGTTATTTACAATATTGATTGTTATTTTGAATTAAAATGTATAGTTTCTTGGCATATCAGTAACTTATAGACTCTTTCACTGCCAATTTGAAACTGGGGTATCGTACTTATGATAACCTCCTTCACGACTAATGTTAGAGGTTCGGAAGTCTAAGTAGCCTCATATCTGAACGAAGGTAGTCAGATGGTAGCCGGTATTTTCCAGAAACATTAAATTTTGAGATTTCCACTAAACCGTTCTACAAAAACGCAACACGTGTTTCGCTTTACAATTGCTTCTTCAGACACGCCAGAAAAAGCTATTGTATAGCGAAACACGTGTTGCATTTTTGTGAAACTGTGTTTCTTGAATAAATAAATATGGAATATAAATGAATGAGCAAATAGAAAAATGGTGGCAAAAGGATTTTTCCATCGAGAAATTACCACCTCCTACCAATCTCAACCTTTGAAAGTCTTCAGGAAAGTGTGAGTGAAGGACTTGTGAGATCTTGAAAGGGAGAAAGGACACAAATCATTGTGACTTCAAATACATATTTTAAAACGTTCAATATGATGGACAAATCTGTCCTAGCTCTCACAACTGGTTGACAATTGGCCAAAGTCAACTATTATTTTTCATATGAAGTACCGGAGTTGAAAAAAAAATCACAACCTTCACAGGTAGAACGGAACCCCTGGCATGAAATACGCGTTCCGTTATCCAGGTATATTTGGCTTAAAAACGATCCACTTGGGAAAACATTTCTTTTAGTTCATAGATCTCATTCCACATTTTCAGATTTTTATTCTTTCAAAGCATTACTCACTCATTTTGTAGCCGTCCTCTAACGCATATTGAGCAAAACTGAACTTGTCTGGTCTACGAAACCGGATATGTGAAATATGTTTCTCATTCTGCCTATTTTGAGCAACATGTATCCTAACGCTATCCTTACTGTTTTCGTTTGTAAATCCTAGAGCTTTCCTTTTTCGTCGTTATGTCTTTCGAAAACACTAGTTGAAGGTATTGAGCACTTTAATTTTCAAATTTTTGAATGTTTGGAACAATCCATTGGTAAATTTTGATTTCTTTGGAACAACTATGAATTTTCAGCCTTTGTATTTCTAAAAAGTCGAGGATTCACAAAGACACTCTCTGAATTTTTGTTCCTCAATCAACTCATGCACTATGTTTGGAGGGTACTCATTACTTTCATCTATTTCCTTGATAACTATTTTCTCGAAATCATATCTTTTTTGACCGGTCTAGGTACAATGGTCAATTGATAATGGTGGCAGTTATCAGGAATATATCCGAAAGCTTTTTTGTTCGATTGATGATCTATTTATTTCGTAGAAATTCATTTTGAATATAGAATAATAAAAATTGCTGATTTCTACTACGATTTTTATTTGATAGGACCGGTTTCGGTCGTAACTTGTTACTTGAAAATGGTCTAACAAACCAAAACCGGTCGTAACAAATAAAATTCGTAGTAGAAATCAGACGAAAGCTATCTTATTTATCCTATATTCATATCTGAAAGCGATAGTAATTTTTCTGCAAACATGAACTCGATTCTTTTTGGCGCCATTCCATATGTGAAATCTATATTTCGAAATCTGTTGATGAGGCAAAACACAAATTCTCTACCCCACTGCTATTTCTGTTGAAAACACCATCCACGTGTCGGATCCAAGTCCATGAATTATAATCTAATTCTGCCCTTCCTTCTATTTCATATTTGTTCATGAGCAAATTACTCATGGAAGGAGACAACGGGTTGACCACTGCCGTACCTTCACGCAAGTATGCGTGAGCTGGATAGAACCACCTGGTTCATTTATTTACGAAATATTCTTCAGATATTAAAAATTCAAACTTGGTTCGAAATTGAAATCTGTCTTCACAAACAGCATGAAGATACCGAAATGAGCAATCTGTTCTCTCCTTTTATGACTAATTTGTTCACGAGGCACTCTACTTCATGTCTCTGGTGGACAAAGGCTTTACAGAAAGCGGCTCAGGCGAAGCTCTCTGGCATGCAGAGACAGGCTTGTCTGGATATTTGTGGTGCCATCAGTTCCATACCGTCAGCGGCCATGGAGATTCTTCTTGAACTACCTCCTCTCCACATTTTCCTGGAGAAAGAGGCTGGATGGACTGCATACAGACTTGTGCATATTGCCAATTGCACAAATCAATCTAATGCAGAGTTCACTAGACTGCTGGCTGACACTAGAAGTCACAGCATTCTGGGAATGACCTCCAATTTCATGCCTCCAACTATCAACTACAAACTGCCTTATGAAGTACTTTTCTCGAGTAGAGAGGACTGGATTCTCCAGGAGAAGGAACTATTAAGAGCAGATAGTTGTTGGTTCACAGATGGATTAAAAACACCTCCAGGCTCTGGTGCAGGTGTTTTCAGTAGCAGACCCAGGATAGATTTGTAAAAATAACTCTAATTCTTCTCAAGGATAGGAAAATAGTCATTTAGATTTGGTTAAACATATTTTTTTCTATTATTCATTCATTTACAGTCGCATTGACCTCTAGGGTTATTAGCGACTTGTAGATATGAAACATGTTTGTGAGTATGTAACGAATTGATTTCAGTGTGGAAAGCTAATAGATTGTTAATATCATATTCATCTCCTGATATGTCTTTTATTGATGGTGTTAAACCATAATTTTGTCTTTCGTTGTGATAAAGCACGCACTCCGTTGAAATACTTTTCTGCAATTTCAACTTCACATTCTGAAGTACTAAATTGTTATGATTATACTTCGTTCGGTATTAGAAAATAATATCTTCATTTCAAAGCTCGCATCTTTGAGTTTTATATTGAATTATTATCGTGGTGAACTATGAGATGACTTAACTCTAAACTCAATTCGAAATAATAATGAATAACCATTTAGGTAAAGAGGACTTGATACGGTAGCCGTTTGGGTTGGCATAAGTGGTTTGTTCTACTCATTCAATCGACCCCACAGGCCAGACGATCGATTTCCACTACCTACCGTCCAACTTGTCATAGAAATTGCAATTTAAAAGATAAGACTTCGTTATTCCTCAACTAGCACAAGTTTCCTCTTTGGAGGGCTATCTTTCGTGAGGGGGGCGACAGCTGGTTACCCAAAAAATTGATTTTACAGATTTTTTCAACAGCGTTCTAGTCACAGGTAATGAATAAGCAATGTATTGCGTATATTCTGTCAGTGACAAGCAAAACTTCCTGCATACAGGTTGAGTTTTCGTAAATTCCAACAAACCTTTAGATAATTGTGAGAGATAAATTGAGTAAACTCGGGATATACGCCCGGTCAAAAGTGAAACAAAGATATCGTTAAAATGAAAACGAAAATGAAGACAGGGAAAAACTTTGAATGTCCTCAACTCAAAATAGATAATATGATCCCAAAAGAGTTCCCGTTATTTCAGTCACTGAATTATCAATAATCAGTTTCATTAGTGTCAAAAAAATGGAACTACATATTCCATAAATCTCAAACTACAAGTGGGTCGGTTTATTTCATGAACAAATAACTTAACCTTGAATATACAACTGGTCGTAGTGATTTGATATGAGAATTTTGATAAATGGTAACATTTAAAAAAAATATTTTGACCTATATCCATTTTATCAGAAATAATACTAAGTTGTCTTATCATTTTATATCATTGAGGCCCATTAATTTTTTTATACAGTTATTCAACATCATGAAAACAAAACAAACTACTTCTCGAATTTTACAGAATATCGCTAACAGATTTCCAATTCGACTTTCCATCCTCGAGAAGTCATCACCAGTTATACTTTTTTATATGAATTGTATCTGCCGTTATAAGTTAACTTTTTTGGCGATTATTTCCCGGGTTATGAACTGTTGAAAAACTTTTGAGTATCTGTCGTTATGAGTTGACTTTTTGTCGATCATTTCAGGAAAATTAAAAAAAAAATTGAATGTCCCCAAAATGAAATCTGATATGTGCAAATTATTCCCGATTCAACTAACTTCATATCTCTCACGGCTTCCGATTCTCCCATGCTGGCTCTTCTTATCTTGAGTGGCACTAAAAGTGCCCACTATGAAAAATTTTTATTTTCGTCAAAGAACTTCTCGTAACCTTGATGTATTCGAGGTCAAAAATTATAGATAATTATAGATCCCCAGAAAATTGGCAACTGGTATCACTGATATCACTTCAATAAACTAGAGAGTTCAGTTCATGATAGATTACTGCAGCTGTTGAGAGTATAATTATTCTAAAGAAAGGTGGGTTGGGTAACAGGATCAATTTTTTCTTAGAAAAAAACAATTGTTTTCTTGCCAATATATAATTATTATTCATTAATGTCTGTGGTCTGAGCATCAACTAAAAAAAACGCATTTGATTTTAATTTTGAACGTTTCGTTTCACCTTGAATGTGCGATTTAAATTGATAGTTTTGAATAGAAATTTTAATTAACGCTGATATACTTTCTGTTTTCAGTGAGAAATTAACAATTTTCAAATAGTGCACTGTATATCTACCTAATTATCACAAATAATAATTTCAATGTCGTAGTTAAGTATGGTAATGAACTTGAGTTGACTTAAATTATGATAAAAATGAAATTGTATTGAATGTAAAAATGAAATACCCATCAAAAATATCATAACTTCTCTTTTTCTATTTGAAGAAATAGTTGGTAGCGCCCTTGTGTGAGTCATGTAACACTATTATATTTCTCATTGAAAAGTTCTGAAAATGATACCCTCTCACGTTACTTTTGTCCGATTTCGATATCTTGTCTCGTTGAGAGACAAGATATCAAGATCCGTGATTAATCAAAGTGTTTATAGCATATTCGATGGATGAGTCATGTGTATTTTTCCTTTGTCCCAACTGTATATCAGCTAATTTCAGCTGAGATGAATAGTCTGGAAGGAAACTATGAATTTTGTATTATTGGAAATGGTTTATTCGGATTTTTTTTTCACTTCACAACATGTAAAATAGTTTCTTCCTTACTGAACTTGTATTTTTTTAGATTGGTATTTTTGCACATCCAATACTCAATGGTGGGTGGCCCAAAGTGGTAGAAGACAGAATGGAAGAAAGAAGATTGATGGAAAACTTGCCAATCTCTCAACTTCCAAAATTGACTGAAGAAGAAATTGATTTCATCAATGGAACATTCGATTTTCTAGGAGTTAACCAATATATCACCCAGTACGCTGAAGATGATTCAGAAAATAATGTGAGAAAGAGCCGCCATGAAATCAATACCGGCGTTCTCATCACAGTCGATCCGTCATGGGATAAAAATTCAATCGGCAACACAGTAAGTTGTTTTCATTTTCATACATGGAAATCATCATTTATCGTTGCAAATTCATCTGATTTTTCAACTGATTTCCACAACCTTCATGTTATCATTAAAACTCGCATTTCACATTTGATTCTAAACAATAATTGAGCCCATTGTCTAAAATGAATGAAATATAAGATATAAGTTACATGAGAGTATAAATTACATAATCACACTATGTACCATCTCAATCATCCAGTATAAATACGTTAATTTCCGTATATCCGTCGAGTGTGGATGAAGATTAGCATCCTATTCATGAAACTGTCATGACCTGTCAATCTGACTATCTTCCACTTTCTTCATCTTATATTTGCCATTTACTTGGAGCCTATGGAAGCTCAGTCCAACAATTTATGTTAATCTCCTTGAATTTGGAATGGATCTTTAATGAAGAGACAGAGGTCACTCAACTCCTGTCCTGTTTCTTGGCAAGTATATAGAAAACCATATACTATTGATCACATTTTTGTGGATGTCAAAGCCAAAGAAATAGAAAAACGTATGTGAAATAAACGGAATGACGTGTATTTCACTATTGATGATGATACGAGGCATGTGATCATTCATTCCAGGTCTACTTCTCCTTGCCCTCGTAACATAGAGGTAACTCTCCAATCTGCTTCTATTGTAACTTTGTTACTCATAGGAGAGAAAAACATCCAAACCACCTCAGCTCTATCACGGCTTCATTAGATAGACCACTTGTTTGCAATCTGGAATTTACAGACCTTCAAGAACCAAGAAACCGACTTCGTGAATTTGATCATGAGTAAGATCTTTGCCATCGCCTGATAGCAAGTTTACTACACTGTCTACATCCAGTTGCATAACCATCCCTCCAAAACAGATGTTGATCACATCACTGCATTTTGAGAGAATCATTCAATACTCATCATTTGTAAACCTCAAGAATTCTTCAAGGTATCAATAATCTTCAGCACCCGGAAATTTCTTGTTGTAATTGGCCGTTGACTGCGTTTCGAAGACTTCTGATTTCGAACATCCCCATATAAAAGATTCCAATGGACATGATTTGAAAAATCTGGGTGATGATTTTGCAGAAATTCTTCACAAAAAATAAATACATAAACGTAATTATAAGTCAAGTCCAAACATGGCATGGTTAAAAAACTGTAATAATGTAACTAACCTGATAGTGACCATTTCAGAATAATTTCGATATAAATATTATCAATTTCAACAGTAACTCGAACACAAGAAATATTCTACCATATGATTTTATTCCTATCGAACATTTCATATAAGGAAAACGTGTGTCCAGATTGTCCTTTTTGTTTTTAAAACATTTCAGAGTACTTTGAATAATGAAATTGTGTATTTAGGTTGACCTTCTAGTTCGGAATTGAATAAAAACCTGGAATAGTATTTTATTTTTTTCCAATATCATTTGTCATTGTTATGTCAATAATAATACAGAATTGAATACAGAATTGCATGAACTTTCAAATAAGGTGACATTCGACTATTATTTCCATTTGACAAGTGGTTTATTGTAACTTAAAAATTGTTCCTCTAAAAACGGTTTTCTTTTCTCTACAGTCTTTTTCAGTCTCACATTGTGGCTCCCAAAGATGTTATCGTATAACAAAACACGTGTTGAGGTTTTCTAAACTTCCAAGTGGAAATCTCACAATGAAGTGTATTTTCTGAAAAAGTTATGATGTATTTTGATCAAGTATTGGTCAGTTCTGTCATATTTTTGATTTGGATTTGCTGTAATTTGTATGCTATTTGAATCGTTTTTAATTTTGTTTGATATTGTGTAGTTTACAACGTGGGGTGTGAGAAAAATGTTCAGATGGCTGCAGGAAACTTACAATAATCCTGAAATTTTCATAACCGAATTTGGTTATTCAGGTGATGGAACAACTTTAGATGATGAGAGAATTAGATTTTTTAAGGTGAGTATTATGATATTGAAAAAATAAAAGTAAAAAGTCTTTTTTGATATATATTCAAAGATATATTTATAGATTT
>WOGR01008144.1:0-11998 GCA_015342045.1 Leptinotarsa lineolata | reverse complement strand
AGTAGTTTTCACTAAACGCAAAATAGCTTTCAGTGGAGACCTGAAGTATCCAGAGACTCACCTGTTATAAAATGTCTGCTGCATTTCTAATACTTGTCTTCGAATCTGTGAGATCATCTCGCTTGATTGCAGCTAACCAAAAGACTCTTCGCTTTCCGGATAACTCATTTTTATTAGTCAAAACTTGTGTTTTGAAACTGTAGGAACAGAGTAAAATCCGACTTTATCCCTATTGTTACGAGATCCACAGCCAACCACAATGCACGTAACGGGCATTTTCCTCTAGTTAAAGCACAAATTATTAATTAAAATTTAAAATCACAACCGAAATACGCACAAGAAATCACAAAAAGAAACAATAACTACTATGGTCACTTATCATACAATACAATGTTTGCCCTACGCCGCCACATTGCATTCGTTTTGACAGGTCGCTGGATTGGTCGCTGTTGCTTTCCATTCGAGCGTATTTGGCCAGTCTCCTAACTCTTCTACTGTTCATAGTGAACAGAAGCTTCGTCCAGTGGCGCAGCTGCCTTGCTCAAGGCAATGCTGCCACCCTGTTTTTTTATTCACTTGTTCTTTCAACGAAACACTTAATTTTTTTACTGATCGCCTCCTTCTCGGGAGGCATTCGGATAAAATTAACACAAATACACATGTTCATAATTTTATAGAACTGACGACCTCGTCGAATTCGTCGATATTCAGCCTGGTTACTGGTGTAGGGGGCCGCCAGTCCTCTTATATTTCACTCCAATATATATTTGATTATAACTTTATTTCAGATTAACACTTTAAGCTCACACGTTTTGGACCTCATTCCGACCAAGAAATACACGTGCCATCTTTGAGGCGGTCGTTATCAGTACAACCGTCCTCTGTCGCCATCGGAGAGGAAGTCAGCAAAGATTTCACCAACTGTAAGAAAGGGACTGTCGCTTCTACTCATTGGTTTATTTTATGTCAAATATAGAATAATGGAATCAGCTGATTCTGGATTATTTTCCAAACGTTAAACTTTGGTAAATTTAGAAATTCAATTGAAATATTCAGCAAACTCAGTTGTCGACAAATACTCAGAATTAACATTTTTGATATTTCAAATGATTTTGTTTGCATTTGTACTCTAGAGCAATTTCTACTTTATTCATTGACGATTTCTCAGTTGATATTTCAGTTGTGAATAGCAATTTGCTTGCAATGAAGAGGAAATTAAGAAGATCCAGCCTTCACCATTATGTGGGAATAATAAAATTTGTGGTATCTTGATAATAATGAAAATTAAAGCCAGACTGTGGCCTCTACATTGAATTTGCTGAGGGTCTCACTTAGACAGATAATGAAGTTA
Organism: Leptinotarsa lineolata; assembly: GCA_015342045.1. Taxonomy (NCBI): domain Eukaryota; kingdom Metazoa; phylum Arthropoda; class Insecta; order Coleoptera; family Chrysomelidae; genus Leptinotarsa; species Leptinotarsa lineolata. Next base: position 10,647 of record WOGR01008144.1, on the reverse strand, counting down.
AAGTGAATCAAGAAACACAAAATGGTAGTCAAAGTGGGAATCAAGATTAACAAAATGACATCATACATCATACAACTGTTGCGATCACCTTCCTGAAAAACGATGATTATAATATTTTTCATTGCAATCAATTGTAAAAATCTGTTTTTATTTTTTATTTCAAGAAATATTTTTTCTCATCCAGGGTTGTCCTTTTCCTTATATTGAAATAATTGAAAAAATTGAATATATTAATCTTAATTTTCAATTTTTACTGGAATTGACTGTTTTAAGGAATTAGTAGAAGCCATAGATATTATAATTTTTATACTTCAAATAAATAATATACACAATGAGAACATATGGAATACCCATGGATCCTTAACAGAAAATAATAAAATCTATATCTTTGTGTTCCGTGCGTAAATACATCGGAAGAAATTTCAACTATTTCCGTCATCGGAAACCATCCCGCCAATAATGATATCAGTACATCCACCACTCAAAAAACGGTAGGTACCCCTTGGTTGTCATATTTGATGTAATCTATTCTTGTCGTCCGACACTAGAAAAAGTAAAAAGCATTCGGATAGATCTTTCCAGCCAATTGAAAAATTTGCATTTGCACTTTCGGATCGCCGATCATCGGAGAGAGGGAGCTGTGGGAATCCAGCCTGAAGCCTAATTCATATAGATCCGAAAATCGCAATTTTTGTGCAAACTTATGTTACTGCAAAGAACAGAACGTGCCTGTACTACGTAATATAGATAATATAGATTGCATATTTAGCATAGTTAGAGTTCAAAAATATTTTCAATGCTGAAACGTTGTAATAGAAGGTCGGGAAGAACAATTTTGCAGGTCAGCAAATTGTTGCTTTGTAAACATTGCTCTTGTAATCTTGTAGGGCTGAAAGTATTACAGGTCAGCTCTCCTGAAAAAAAAATAATTTTTTGTCTTTTAAGTAAACAAAAGAAATCAACTTCAGTAGAAAATAAGAGATCTGATGCCATAGTCCATCACAATGTCCAAAATTTACGATTCGAAAATTCAGAGAGAACGGTCGAAATTATCCAGTTTTTGTAGAATTATACAAACATGCCTAGCATTGTGGGGAAAGATGAAGAAGCACCGTATAGAAGTAAACACAAGTAAATCCGCTCTCCGCCATATTTGGGTTAAGATATCCATCTTTTATTCTACGCTCAGCCGATGTATCTGAGGCGTGAGAGCAAGTGAGCCAAGAATAGCTTTAGCCTACAGCCCCCTACTGCACACCAGCCTGGCAAAAAATGAAATCTTGACACGATACATCAAAGACGCCGACTAGGAGTAAACTTACTTCTATACGGTGGTATAGAAGTAAACACTTACTTCTATACGGTGCCAAAAGTGCAATGTGAATATGAAATAATCAATATCATACGTTCAGAAATGAGAACCGACATGAGTTGTGGATCTATATGTCGATCTAATTTGTGTCAAACAGAGATGCTGAGATCTTATTACATTGGTCGACAGATTTGCATGAGTGGCCACACTAGTGTACTCTGACCTCAACTTACTGGATTGTTAAGTTTCTTGAGATTTCTTCAACAGTTGAAAATAATTTTATCCTGTTCAGCTACTCTTCGATAGATGTCAGTAGTACAATAGTTGTCCTAAAAGAAAATGAAGATCGACTTATACAGATGTATACAAATGACATGGGCAAAGTATTGAAAAATGCAAACGGAAGAAACATGTTTTAGGCTTTTGGATTCGGATATTTTGCAAGTAGCTAAAGTTAGTTCCACTGGGAAATGCTAGTTGATGGCTCTAACGAATCATCTGACCGAAACCATAAAGGGGAAGACTTCTTCATGCAACCAAGTTTTTACACTGTATAACCAAGGTGTAACTTTGCTGTTCTGATGACATAAAACGCGTACTGTGGTAGGAATTTCGAGTGATTTGTCCAAGAATTCTCGTCGGTAATAAGATACTTTAATGCCCCTATTATTGACACTGACTATATTATTAGTACAGACTAGCTTCCTTTAGCATTTAAAATTACAATATTTCATCTTTTTCCTTCTGCCACCTAATTGCTGAAAAACGTATCTAGTAAACTAGCATGTAGATGAGTTGGGTGACGATAATAGGTATATGTTAGTATAATTAAACCACGCTGCCCATGCCATGCAGAGAAATTGCCGACGTTCGGTGACTATTTAGTTTTTATGTCATTCGAATCGACTTCGTACACACTATACACTCTGCTTCAATATAAGCATCAATGCCGATAATGAACACAATTCTTTGGTTGACTATTTTGAAAGTATTAAAAAAATTCAGTTATAATATAGTGTAATCATACTATTTATTGATTTAGGATTAAGTATAAACCTCTGTATAAATTATCGATGCCCTATTTTCACAAAAAACATGATATTTTGATTTTGTTTAAAATTGGTGCCAAGAAAGAGCAACATTTCACGACGATAATTAGATAATCCTTTTCTCGTTATCGAACTGGAGAACATAAGGTGCAAGAGAATCTTCGGAGAGCAATTGAAACTGTTCAGTCACGAAATTCTATTAAAGCTGCAGCGGAGCAATAGATAGTGCTTAGATCTACCCTAAGGAATCAACTCGAAAGGAGAACTCCTAAGCAGAAAAAACTGCCTCAAATACCAAGTTCAACCAATCATGAATTTGTGAATACAATTATTTTTCCGATAATTTTTTTTTCTACAATATTATTTACGCATTTTTGATTAAACTATTACGAAATATATTGGCGTATTCCATATATAAGTTTTTCAGAATATCTTTGTGCTGTTTTTTTGTTTTCGGCCCAAGTGTTTCCCATCTTTGCACTTGGCTACACCGCGCTGATAATGCCAATAGCCAGAAACACGTGTCCGCTATTTGCCATCAATTTTTCTTAAGTGCTGTTCCAACTAATCTTCTTCTTTTTGAATTTAATCATAGACACTCGATAACACCCCCTTTTTTACATTTATATCCTAGACCCACAAGTCACACAGGTAGCTGTAGCTGCCTCCGTGGTAATGTTAGTATATCCTAGAAATTCTAGATCTCCTAATTGGAACCACAAATGTGCGGTAACCTCCTATTGATGACTTCTGGTGTTGGACCATGGTCTAAAAAACCGAAATCGGTCGTAAAAAATAAAAATCATAGTAAAAATCAGACGAAAGCTATTTTCTTCATCTTATATTCTTATGAAAGCCCAAGACAAAGCTACCAGGTTTCATTTAAGGTTAATATTCAAAGACGTCGAATATGAAGGTCCAATTTTATACACTCGAAGTCGGCTTTATACAATTTTCAAGAAAATTTAATAACAGCCATGGATGAAAAAGTCTACATTTGTGGGTTATTTATCGATTTTTTCGTGCATTTGATAGTGTTAATCATGACCTTTTAATTATTAAGCTTGAGCAATATGGTATAAGGGGTGTAGCCTTGAATTTAATAAAATCATTCTTGATTGATCGAGCGCAAAGAGCAATCATCAACACAACTCAGAGCCAATCTCTCATATTTAAACAGGGGGTTCCCCAAGGCTCAATTCTTGGACCTTTGTTATTTTTAATTTATGCTAACGATCTCATTAACTTCCTTCTTGACATCATATGCTGATAACACAAACAGGTGAAGATACTAATGAGCTTGTGATAACATCAGAAATGATATATAATAAAGTAAATGTATCTGAAACCTTTTTGAAGAAATTTATTTTGAGGGGAATAATGGAACAGTTTCAAAATTTTAAGGGCAATGACATGAAAGCATATGCTTGTGAAATGACTAAGTTTCTTGGATTAACAATTGACTATAAACTGTGTTGGGAACCACATGTTGACATGCTTTGTAGAAAGTTAAGAAAAAATTGTTATGGGTTACATGTACCTCTTGGTCACATGTTTTCGCTTTGCAAAAATTTGCTTTAAGAATTGTGGCAGAACTGAAGTGGAGGCGGTCATGTAGACAGATGAATTTCATCATTTCGGACTTCCATTGTCTAATATTGTATAAAATGATTTGAAATTCCTGAAATAAACAATACAATTGGAAATTAAAGGAATAGCTAAAAATTGCAACTATATTAAGCAAAACCTGAAAAGAATTCACAGTGAAATAAATACGAGTGAAAAAATTGAACAAATAAAATAAAAATAAATTAATATAATCAAAAATTAAGCGATTTCAAACCACGTTACTTCACGACGTTTCGATTGTGGATACTAATACATAATATTAGACAATGGAAGGCCGAACTGATAAAATTCACCACGAAACATTGTCATTCACTTCCAAACAAATATACATACATTATATACAAACATGGAAATCGATCATCATTCATGAGTATTTTGTCGACGTTTCGAGATGGAAACTGTTTGTAGTCAATCTAACTGAAAGCTCTACTGAACCAGGTTTTGATCATTAATATCATAATGACAAATTTAAAATATTAACAATATGATTGCTCCGTTAAATAACAATAATTTCCAAGGAATCATCAAAGGCAAGATCTATCAAATTAAGTGAACATGGATTTCTGCAACACTTCCATTCTTTGTTTACTTCGGAAAACTTATCCACAGACCTTGTCGATTTCATGAAAAGTTTTCTCTTGGTGAAGGTTTGGTTGAAATATCTGTCAACTGGTTTTCTGGTTCGGTGAAAACAACAGTGATATTTTTCTCTTGAACATGATGTCTTATGTAGTCACACTTGATATCTGTGTTTTGTTCGTTTGTGATGATCATTATTGACCATCAAGTTTATAGCACTTCTATTATCAACAAAAATTTCCTTTGGATATGAAAAATGAACGTCAATTTCTTGAAGAAACCATCTCAACAATATTTTCCTTGTGCTGCATCCGAAACTGCAAAATAATTATTGTCGTGTATCTTGCCGTTGATATGTCCATGTAACTGGGCAACCTAATGATGAAGTAACATAGGCAGTTTTTGAATATCTAGTATACGTGACTTCGGCAAATACAACCAGGTTATCAAAATATAAGTGGTGTAATATCTGTTATTTTTCAGATTACCATTTGACCTCAGACTAGTACATATTGCCTTTGGAAAGTTTGATATCGTTATATACTCATGGATGCTATACATGTTGTTGACTTGCACATGTTATTATTGTTTCAATATATGGGCCAATGTGAGAACCGAATCATTCATGAAAGGTGGGTTCTATTTTCATCAATAACAGCAAACTATCATTTTTTCATTCCAGCGGATGAAAAAAAATTGTGGGATATTGTTTGGGGCAACATACTGGTAGGGTATTTCGTTTTCTCTTTCTGGCTATCATCATGTATTGTTTCAACTTATCAGCTTCCTCCAGCATCGGCATCTATTGTTCTACTCGAACAGGTAATCGAACTTATATTCTACTTTTTGTTGCTTACTAATGAATTTCAACACGTTTCAGGTACGACTTTCGATGAAAGTCTATGCATTTATCAGAACAAGTGCAAAAACTGTTCTCCAGTATCAGCCTCTTCGTGACCAGAATGTGAAACGTGCAAAATTTTCCCAGTACTTATTTTTTTTATTTGCACCTACCTTGGTATTCAGTACGGACTATCCAAGGTGAGTATTCAAAGTGGGCGATAACGCCCTCTTGTAGGCGCTGGAGACCTATAGGGGGGCAGTAATGGGCACAGAGAAGATTGGGGGGGCGTTGAAGCGGTTTAGGGGGACGATGGCTAATTCACAAATGGTTTTTTGCTTTCAACACTAACTTCACTGCTCCTTTACGCTTAAGGCGCGTTTCCTCATGTAACGCCATCTAGGGAACTAGACAGTAACTATTTCCTGTCCGATCGTTGTCAAACTGTTCAATAGAAGTTATAGTCTCCATTCTCGAAAGTACTGGGCCCGCCCGCTGCCTCATATAAAAGTACGCGTGCCATCCAGATGGTAATATCATTCGACAATATTACAAAAACAAGTAAATTTAGCTAGCGACTAGTTAGGTAAAGTGCTGTACGTGAGATGGTGAATATTGTGAGTGGTGTCATTAGTGAGTTTTTAATACTCGATTCTTTACTGCGGCATTTTTGAAGACAAAATTATGTCGGAAGCAAAAAAAAGAAACGACAGTATAGCGCGGAATATATAAAATATGGATGTATTGAAAATCCCACAGATCCGTCTTCGCCAATGTGCCTTCTTTGTCAAAAAACATTTCCGAATGAGGCGATGAAAGGCTACGAGATCATTTGAATAAAATGCATTCAGATAAAAAAGACAAAAGTGTGACTCATTTTCAAGAACTGGAAAAGAAACACTCGGCTCAGCCAACTGTGTCAAAACTTTTTTCAGCGCCTTCTAAGCAAGACGACGACGAACTCCGAGCTTCCCACAATATCTCCTTGCTAATTGCTCAAACATGTAAACCTCACATTATATGAGAGGATTTAATTTTACCGGCAATAAAAGACTTATAACTACTGTTCTCTATAAACCAGCGCCAGATATCCGAAAAATTCCTTTGAGCAATAGTTCCGTGTAAAGACGAATTGATGAGATGGCTGAAATCATTGAAGAGTCATTGTGCAATCATCTGAAGACTTCTAAATTCTCAATTCAGTTAGATGAGTCCACGGATGGCGCTCCGGCTATGACGAAGGCTTTATAGCGTACTTAAAAAATGAAATTCCAGATGTGCTCGCTGTACATTTCATTGATAGGCAACATTTGGTTGCGAAAAATATGAGTAAGCGCCTCTCTCAATTACTGCAATATATCATCAAAGCAGTCAATAAAATCCTAAACGCTCCTTAAATGCTTTTGTAGCCAAATTACTCTTATACAAGAATAATATCGGTAGACGTGAGTTTCGCAATTTCTCTAATTTGTCAGCAGTATCCTTCAACAACGACGACTTGTTTTACTGCCAACTGGAAGAACTCATAGAACTGATAACGAACAAAGAAATAAAAATAAAATTCAAAAATGGATACCAAGAATTTTGGCTACAAAAGCCAATCCCGCAAATGTACTCTGGATTGTGGTCCATCGTTCAACGATTTTTGATAGCATTCCCATCATCGTATTTGTGTGAACATGGATTTAGTGCTGTGGCAACGTTGCTAACTGAAAAGAGAAATCGGTTGCAGATTACCGAACGCAGTGACTTACGGCTGTTTTTGAGTAAATTCGAGCCTGATATTAACAAACTCATAAAAAATCATCAAATTCATCCTTCACAATGGATTAGTTTCAAAATTCAAATTGAAATGCTTGTTTTAATAATATGAATAAAAGTTTTTCTAAAATTACAAAATGGTGTTTCACATTACCCTCATCAGAAAGTCTTATTTTCATATGACACACATAATTTAATTAATAAAATAATGACTGCGATTGTGATTCTTGAGATGTAGTAAAGTAAAAAAAAATGGGATGGCGCTAGAAAATAATCAATTCTCGAAGTGGGCGGTGGACAAAATAGGTTTGAGAACCTCTGATTTAGATAATTTGATTCATGATGTACTAACCAATTCTGAAGGGATATGTACACTTGAGAAAATAATTGTAAATTGGCTTGTTCGTTGAAATGAATAAATGAATGAATAAATGATTGAATAGATCATTCGTCGATTATAGATTTACTTTCCTCTCAATTTTCTCCATGGCCTCAACACCTTTGCAGTCTTCAGACACCGAAATCGATCACTTTTTTCCAGGGTTAACCCAAAACACTTGTGATATGCTCGAGTACAAGCACGTGACGGCCATGGCTGACTACGCTCTCAGGCTGAAAGAGTTGCTGGAGGAGGTGAACGAGCACTCGTTCAACCACTTCCGCATTAGAATCGGCATCAACGTGGGTCCCGTGGTGGCGGGGGTCATTGGGGCCAGAAAGCCCCAGTACGATATCTGGGGGAATGCTGTCAACGTCGCCAGCAGGATGGACAGTACTGGAGTCTGCGACAAGATTCAGGTGAGACTTGGTTATATCACATTCTCAAACATTATGTTCACCATAACCTTTCTATTATTATCAACTCATATGTTTTATTGATAAAGTGATTTGTGAAATTCCATAATGGTTAGCTTGGGATATTTCTGTTAACCTTTTTTATGTAGACTGGCCAGAGAAGAAGCTGCTGCTGAAGAAAGTCTGAACTTGTTAGATAAAGAAATATCTGTGTGACAGTATTGTGACGATAGTCTCGCCACTCCGTTCGTAGTCAAAGTTATTTTTTGTTTCTTTTAGTCGTGGTCTTTAAGTTTTTTTGTCCGCCTCTTGGGCATACCGAGAAATCAGTAGTAGCTGAACATGCACTCAGAGAAAGCACTCACATCATTAAGTTCTCATAATTCAGAGCTACCATCCAAGATTAGATAACCGAAAGGAAGAAGGAATTAACATAACTGAGGTTTGGCTTTCCCTATTTAACCAATAGAAATGAATAGACATACACCACTGATCTATCAAAACAGGAGATCCGAACTTTGAAGAATGTAGTATGCCTTGTAAGGATGACTGGAGCACTTCATAGCATTTGATAATGTTTACTGCAGCTGTAAGCAAGATGTCTAATATAAAAATCTGCATGTCATGAATAAGAAACCCGGAAAATAGTTTCGTCATAGTGGTATTTCCCTAGCTGTATTATTCCGAGATGCTGTTGATTTATTCGAGGGAGACGCTTATATTTGGTTCAATATGGTGAAGGACTGGGCCACTGATTAGGAATCACTGGTAGACTTGATGCGCGAACAGTTTCTTCCTGATAATTTGGAAAATTTCTGTTATTCAAATATTCCCATTGAACAGCATAAACTATATAATATACAGGGTGTTTCAAATTCGAACCTCACCATTGGGATCTCGGCAACTATGAGAGATAAGAAGATGGTTAAATCAGGGCAAAGTTGCTCATTTACCTCACTAACAATATGCCGTTGAGAAAGTTCTAAAATTCTGAGCATATCCGGAGATATCCGAAAAAAACAGAAATTTCGGAAAATGGTTTTTATTTTTTCTGGCTTTATTTTTTGAAGGATTCGGAACATTGCAACTTTTCTCTGCTACATAATGGTGTTTTCATTTTTGCTATCCGGCGTTTCGTCTTCCGACCACATGGGCGCTACATTGGATTCTTTCTGTTTTGGATAGAACGAGATTTCAACTTTTCAATGATGTATCATAAGTTTTCATTCTTTCTAGAAAAATTGTGGATATTGAAAACAGGTAATTCTAGGCTTTGACTTTGATGTTTCTAAATTTGAATTTCAATTTGTTACACTCAATGACATTTTGTTATTGTACAAGTCATTCAATTTTTGGCGCAAAATGGCTTTCACGAATGAAGAAAAAAGAGATATGATACAAATTTATTACAAATACGATAGAAACAGTGTTACAACATCGGAAATTTATTCAAACTTGTATCCCAAAAGACGACAACCACATCGAACTATGTTCAAATTATTGGATCAAAATCTCACCGAGTTTGATTCATTTGAATAGCCGAGGAGAAAATACAGAGACAGAATGGACCAGGAAACTAAAGAAACTTTAATAAATGAGGTATGTATAAGGTAAGTTAGGCATTATGTCCTTTTCAATAAAAATTAATAATTTGCAGAAGAACAAGAACCCTGAGAAATCTACATGTTAAATTTCCTCCGAAATGAGTATTCATCATACAAGTGCTGGGAGACATTTCAAAAACAGCGATTAAAAATGTTACAAAATACACATATCTCAAAAATTGCATCCAGGTGATCCCAAAAGGTGATCAGAATTTTGTAATTGGCTAATAAGAAGACCTGATTTTCCTGTTTTCCTGAAAAATTTAATTTGAATAGATGAAAGCACTTTCACGAATTGTGGGATATTCAACCGAAATAATGAACGCATTTGGAGCATAAGCAACCCCAGGCAGTTCCGAGAAATTCGACCTCATGTGCGATTTAGTATTAAGGTGTGGGCAGGAATTTACAAAGATAGAATTTTGGGTCCTCATTTATTTGACAGAAATCTGAATGAAGAAACCTATCAAAAGTTTTTAATGTCGATTTTCGAAGACCATTTGGATGATGGTTCTCCACCGCTCACTACCAGATGAGTATCTAATTACCTGACTGCAAGGTTTGGTGATAAATGGATAGGGAGTAATGGGACGGTGAGGTGGCTAGCAAGGGATTCAGAATTAAGTGTTATAGATACATTCTTATGGGGTTCACTGAGAAATAGAGTTTCTGGTCGAAGGGAATATCAAAATTATGAGAACCTTCAACACAGCATTGTTAGAGATTTCGGAAGATTGAGGGGGAAAATTAACCATGTATTGAATAATATTCTAAGGGCACAGTTGTGTTATCATGAACAAGGCCAGCATTTTGAGCATTTGCTGTGATTTACTTTTGTCTTTACATTTTGGTTGATTATTGTTATTTGTTCAAAGTTCTATTTACATTGACACAATATCTGATTTACCTCATGCACACCTCATTTATCAAATTTCGATTGTTGATTCTGTCTCAGTATTTTTTCATTGGCTTTGCAAACGAACCAAACTCGGTGAGATTTTGATCCAATAACTTGAACATAGTTCGAAGTGGTTGTCGTCTTCCGGGATCCAAGTTTAAATACATTACCGATATCCT
>WOGR01008143.1:0-11998 GCA_015342045.1 Leptinotarsa lineolata | reverse complement strand
TGACGCTCGTTTTGCAATAATCCCCACTCACAAAATAAAATGCCACTTTCAACACTTGTAGGTAAAACGTGAATAACTATTTTTCCACAAAAACGGCTTTGTTAAGAAAACTTGACGATTTAGGTATAGGGACATGATATACCATCTTGAAGCATTTTTTACCATCTTTCAATTTACCGAGTAATATACAGGGGGTTTAATTTGAAAAAATGAACTTTTGACTACTTTTATGCACAATGGAAATAATAGTAATTTTAGCACGCCCTGTATGATATGAAATCGATTTCTTGGTGTTATTTGAATATTTCGAGTTTGTCCAAATTATCACCGAAATATCAACTATTCATGAATTGAGAGTACTAATGTATTCAAATTCAATTAAGTTTTGGACCATTTTTTGCACAATTTATTTTTTATCTCGAAAACAGACAGAGATAGGTATAGGACATTGATAACGAAAAAGTATTAAAATACTAGAGCAATTCCAAAAATGTATCAATATACGGGGTGTTCCTTTTGAAAAAATATAGTTGCTAGGACTTTTTGATAGAAGTGGCAACGCCGCAATGCTGAAAATTATTAGATCGATATAACAGGTGAGGAAATAGAGGTGGAATTTTCAGAAAAATCATGCTTTGCGTTTTCCAGAAACGTCCAACCTACCATCGACCGTGAGTCACGCTGTATTCATAATGGACAAAAACAGCTCCCTGTTACTCGGCAGTCATTTAGTGATAATATTATCATGATCAATTTTTCTCTGTATGGATTGAACAATTCTTTGATAGCATTTACAATTTTTGTCAAAGGCGGCGTGAGCTTCCTGAAGGTTCAGGTTGAGTTTATTGTTTGTTCGAATACAATTTTAACATTATACAAAAAGGCCCATTTGAAAAATGAAAAATGAAAAATTTCTATGTTTTTTACCACTTTTATTCGACTAAAGTTGCTGCAGTTTCGTCCTATAAGGACATTTTCAAACTTTTACATTAAATGTAAAAGTTTGAAAATGTTGGTTAGTTAGTTTGAAAAGTTTTACATTGAATATGAAAGTTTGAAAATGTCCTTATAGGACGAAACTGCAGTAATTTTAGTTACGAATGAAAGTGGTAAAAAACATGGAAAATTTTCATTTCTCATTTTTTATGATGATCTCTTACCACGTAGTAACGGCTTCATCCATCAATTCATTGAAAGACCCATTTGCCTAGCTGGGCGAACCGTCAAATTCAACGAGGAAAATGGAACGAAATTTCCACTTTTCCTCCACACAGGATAGTCTGTAACATATTACCTACCAAGAATTTTGTGAAATGTACAAGTTAAATGAATTTGGAATGAAGTTGCTGTTATAATACAGAATAACTTTTGAATACAAAAGTATCGTTTGTTATATTCTACGACAGTAGAAGAAACCTGAAATAGCAAATTACTACTTAATTGTTGTGAACAATAAGTTACGATTTGAAAATCACCTAAAAACTGAAGAATGCCTACATGTCATTGAAAGTTATTATCAGTCAAATATACTTTTTGAACTGATAAAATTGTATTTATAATATTTTTTGTCGATTTGTGCTCTTCCTGTACAAAGAGCAACCCTAAAATGATGAAACTTTTGGATGCTATCTATTAACGAGGCCTTTTCCTATTAACCTGCGATTTCTTCTATAATTTTAATATTTTTAGATGAGAGTGGTTCTAAACTATATAGTATCCCAAAAGAAACATTTGCAACAACTTTCAAACCTTATTTTTCATTTACAGCAGTCATTCACATCCAATTGGCCCAGGGTTTTATGGCTTGCAGTAGATCAAAAAGGTCTTCATTTATTGGAACATCGGTCCCGTAATACCCTATGCACCTATGACTATGGGAGCATATTAAGTTATGCACCTGCTCTAAACTGTCTGATGATAATAACTGGTAGTGACCGTAAACAGAGTAAAGTGATACTAACAACTGCACAGGCATTTCAAATTGCAACACTTATAAAAGAATATATGGAGGTGTTACAAGATATTGCCTTAGAGATGAGAAGAACAGATCACCCAAAGAGCCAACCAGTCAGCGTTCTTCATCCTAACGCGGCAATGGTGCCACTCCAACCTAGCTAGAAAAGGGTTACTTTCGCAGATCATGTTACCAAATCCTGCTATTAGCAAGTTGAGATGAGTACTTACACTATTTATTTTCAAATTGAACTTTGAAGTTTTATTTGGTTGTGAATATATTGATCTGCGAAAATTGTTATTGAATATATACCAAATGTTCCAAAGTATTATTGCACTTATTTATGTCGAGAATAACGTAATTTTTCATAATTTAATAACTAGTTTTTAGTCACGTTTCTTTTGTAAGAAAGACTGAATATTCCAAATATATATTACAAAGTCGAATGATAAAATGTAGATTAAGAACCTTTTAGTTGAAATCAATGATTTTGCTTAGAACAGCCATGTATAAAAAATATTCAAAGTTGATTTTCTTGAACACAAGCTACACAACTCCAATGAATTAACGCTCCACATTAAAAATTCAAAATATTTTGTTGGCGTTAATAAAAACCTCTACTACAATTTTATATTTAATAAACCCCTCATATATGCCATTTGTGAATATGATATGTTTTGACTGTGGTTCAGTGCTTTAGTTTTATTCGCAAAAATGTAAAAAGAAGCACGAACTGTACCTATTGAGTTCGCAAATCTGAACGAGTTTAGGATGTGTACCCACTTATGCGATACTGTTTACTTGCAAACGATTCTTGATTGTGTTCATTAAAGAGCGTTAATCACGTAATTTAACCCATGATGAATGTGCTTCAGTAGTAATACTTTTGGGAGAAGGCTGGAGTGACCGACGAATGTTTCTCACCAATGTGTCTCACACATCCATTACACGGATCTTGTAAAGATTCCGTGAAAGAGTTAATCATGCTCACAGACCAGGGCAAAGACAAAATCGAGTAATTACCCCTATTCAGGGTCGATATTTGAGAATTTTGCCACTTCGACAACGGTTTATTACACATCGAAGTCTACAAATTCAGTTTCGTAACGTGCATGCTATACAAATCAGTACAGAAACTGTTCACCAGCGACTCAGGAAACGCAACATAACACCAACTGTAGACCATCGATGGGAAAGACTATGTTTCGCCTGAGGTTAGAGGCTGACTGGAAACGAGTGTTATTCACCGATGAGTCCCGATTTTGTTTATACAATAACGACAGACGTGTTACGACATCCCAATGAACGATATGCTCAATGTAACTTTTCACAAACCACAATAATTGGTGAAGTCCGTTACAGCTGTAAGGTACATAATGGAGATCTTGGGGCAACACGTAGTACCATTCGCCCCCTATATCGGCGAAAATTTACTACTAATGCAAGATAACCTCAGGCCCCATGTTGCCATGATTCGAATCCAATAAAAAAATGTCTGGAATATTCTTAGGCAATTGAGAGAGCACCCGATCCAACGAAACAACCTAGGAACTGGGAAAGAGACTGATTCAGATTTGGAGAGGACTGGACCAGAATGAAATAAAGCACATTTGAGGTTTGGACCGATGTTGTGATGCTGTTTTATTTGGTAGAGGTGGAAACACTCGTTATTGACACTTTCCTGTATATTGTTTGTAATTCACTTTTTTCATATGTTACGTCAACCTTCGATTTGATACAGTACTACTATTACTAATAATATGTAGGTTAACTCCGAAGATGTTTCATTTTCTATTTCTCCTCTGACTACAAATAAAATTGATTTATTGAAACGGTGCGTTAATTTCTTGGAGAAGTGTACTCAAGAGATGTTCATCATAATTGACATTCATCAATGGAGAACTCAACAACTGACTTCATTATTTGTCATCCGCTAGCCTTTTGTATTTTTATTGGAATATCTCACATCTAAGGAAAAATATTTTGAATTCGTTAACCACGGCAATACTGCTTCAAATGTCGCCAGCCCTTTCAATTTTAAATGATAAAAATTGGCATTATTTGGTTTTGATCTTCACAAATTGATGAAATCTGCAATTGATTTTGAATTGCTTGTAGGCCCACTTAATTGGGTCTAATTAATTATATTGCTGGATGCCTAAATAATTTAAATTTAGGATGCTTGCGTTCCAGATATGTGAAATTTCATATGGTAACTCTTTCATGAATGATATCTGATTGAGTTCCATACTGAATGTTTGGAGTACAAACTGAATGGGAAAAAGTGATTTCCGTATAATTCAATGTTGAAAGTACTTTTTCTTTCACGTAATTCGAATATTCATATGATAATAGTTGTTTCGGAAGGACTTTTTCTCCCAGGTTGTATCTGAAAGTAACTTCCATGCATGATCTACCCTTTTTTGTAAAGAATTTATTATGAAATCAATTGCGTTCTTCCTTCTTTCGGAAGTTTTCATCATTTTTTGTATAAAGATGGAGAAGTAGAAAGCCAAAACTTTTTTTCTCGAAAGTCTCAATAGTGTTACTGATTTGCGATAAAAACAAAATAAAAAATGAAAATTTTCAATGTTTGTAACCACTTTTATTCGTAGCTGAAGTTACTGCAGTTCGTCTTATAAGGACATTTTCAAACTTTGATATTACATTTACATTAGTTTATTTTCATTTCTCATTTTTCATGATGATCTCTCACCACGTAATAACGGCTTCATCCATCAATTTATAGAAACATTTGAATATCACTGAGAATTCTCCCAGTTCAAGAGAATTGGGAGAGTTCTCAGTTATGATTTTAGTATTTAGTAGAAATAAAGATCAATGAGAATCTTCGTATTCTTCAAGATTTCCAGCTCTAGCTAGTTTTTGAATAAATGTTAAATTAGACTTAGGTATTTTTGTCTGCTGATCATGAATCTTAAGTGAAAACTTGACGCCCAGGCTGAAAAATCGACTCCTGCTAATTAAAACTTGTGAAATGTTTTCATACAATATTTTTATTTCACCAGAATGAACCGGAAGTGAAAATCTTACACTAACTCAACGAGTTTTACCAATATAACTATTTTTTGGATTCATGTTTCAAATTATATCGCTGCTTTAATAGATCTATTATAATTTTGCTAAATTTTAAATGTTTCACTCAACTTTTAATGAAACATGATACCCAACCCCGCCAAAGTTGAATCCAACTAATTTGTCTTGAACTTAAATGTATAATATTTTTTTCAAGTTCTCGTTGCAATAGTTTGGCTATATTAGATTTTGTTTCATTAACTACATTCTTGATAAATTAAAAAATGTTGCATTTATTTATAGTTAGTACACCTTTTGGAGTCATAAGTCTTTAAATGATGACTCATTTCTATAAGTCATAATGAATCAATTAGGGTAATTTAATACATATGCAAGTTGCTCTAATTTCCAAACTTTATAATATCAATCTTAAATCATTCAAAAACCCAATCCGAAACTTTTATAGGAAAAAACGTTCAACTTTGATGAAACACACTATGTATATAGCACTTGCTAACATTTGGATGTTATAATATGTCATATTTCACATTGATCACTGTGAAATATGGTGATATTATTTCCCACATATGAGTCGATTAATTTTGTTCAATGGGAAACATTTATGATAAAATTGATGGGCATCTGTCATAGTTAGTAATAATGAATTTTCTTTACAGAAAAGGGTGATATTATTTTTCACATACGAGATAATTGAGCAAATTGACTGCCAAAAATAACACCAATTACGTAAGCTTCTAAACTTGCAAAAAATTCCATCAATTTGCATTAAATGAATGAAATATGTAAAAAAAATTCCACTGGGAATAAAAAGGATTGAACTTTCATGATAATAAAAATTTTCTCACAATGGTAAAAAATGCTGCCTCGATAATAGGTCGTATATTGCAAACTACATTGTTTAACCAACATCCCCAACTATTATGAATTATTTTAGACGAGTACAATTACCACGTAATAATTATACATTGCATGTGAAGGTTGGATGGAGTCCATGTCAAGTATGCTATTATAATTGACATGAGTTTGATCCATGGTAATTTTTGAGTAAAATATTTTGATTGAAATTTCATATAGGATGATGCTCCTGACTGGCTGAAAATGGATTGGAAGTTGCAAAATATCTTATAAGAAATATTTTCAAAAACAATTATATAAGTATGGAGGTTGATATTTTGAGTTTACAAAGCTTCAAAGTTCTAAAAAATCACCCGTGATCTAAAATGAGGGGGAAAAACAATGCTAGATGAAATAGGAAAGAATGAATATAATTTATCATTATATTACGAATGAATATAGCTGGTACACAATAAATATTGAACAAAAGTGTGTAAGGCATATTACAGTCCGTTTCCAGTATAACACTGGTGTTTTCAGAAACTGAATTTTTTTGGGGTTGAAGTACCTTGAAAGCATTTTCCAATGCGTCACATTATATATTCTGCATACCAATTACACAATTTTGAAATTATGAATAAATGAATCTTTTGTCTTTTTATATTTGAACTGTTGCTGCAATAAGTCTTGCACAGGTATCTGATGGATCACATCAACATTCAGCATGGCATCAGCCGGATTTGTTGTTTTTCTGTCGGAAATTTCTAGATATAAAACATTTTTCTTCAAAATATTCACAGAGGGAATCCACTAATCATGTTTGCCATTACAAACCACTTTTAAGAAATTCTTTCCAATTTTCATTCGGATATATAAAATGTATTATTCTGATAAAAATGTAGTGAAAATTATCTATTTCCATCGAAAGTTTGATATTTTCTGAATTATTGATATCTTGTTTGTTTTTGCATAAGAAACTAATATGGTTAATTCGTGAATGAGACAACTGAGAAGTGCACAGCATATATGAAATTATCTAAAAATATTTATCAAATG
The DNA here is from genome assembly GCA_015342045.1 of Leptinotarsa lineolata. Taxonomy (NCBI): domain Eukaryota; kingdom Metazoa; phylum Arthropoda; class Insecta; order Coleoptera; family Chrysomelidae; genus Leptinotarsa; species Leptinotarsa lineolata. The sequence continues at coordinate 5,097 of WOGR01008143.1, read as the reverse complement.
AGTAACTCCTGGGGCAAGTATATCTCAATTAGATACTTGGGAGTTTATTTGATTGTGTCTAGCAAAATTGATTGATTTCTACATTTTGATTGATTATATGTGTCAGATCAGAATAGATAGATACCATATTCAAATGTTAAAGAACTAGTCAAATTGTATATACGTATACTTATATATAAAAGTTATTATGAAAATTGTAAACTATGTACTCCCCATTATGTATGTTTAAACTTCAGCCACTGTTCTCTTTTGTTATAATTTCATCTACGAATCATTTATGCTAAATCAATTATTCTTATGCATCTTCTATTTTGATATTTTCATGTTTATATTCGATATAAAGATATATGATTGTGCTAGATTTCTCACTGATGTATTTTTTATTTCAGTGACATCTCAATATATTTTTATTTTTCATTTATGTGGAACATTATAGGATTCAATTCGTACAATATTTTGCTCAATCCTGTATAGAAGTTTTAATTCCTATATTGATGTAATTAAAGCTTTTGCAGACATCATTATTTTTATTTATTATCCCGTCTATTTTTGTTGCTTGAATATAAGAAAATAAATATATCAAAATAAAATTTCAAAACATTCATCTCTACCAACTACCTACATCTAGTGTAGGTAGTTGGTAGAAAACTTCCCCGGCTAACATCACGCTGGAGACTGAATTTTATCCGGCAGTATATGGGATGGTACATGGGTACATGTACCATCCCATGTACTTCCTCGCTTGGGGCTTTGTTCACGAGATGGAGCTGTTACTAGTTAACATTATTTCTCCTAGACGAAGGTTTCATATATGTAGCGAAGCCGTGTTGAAATTAATCGAGTCCCAGGCATTTTGCTGTATGGTGGGATCTTTCCTGTACTGACGAGAGGTAATACCTTGAAGCCGCGGTCTGTGGGTGATCTATTTGATTAATTTCAGCATGGTCCTGCTGCTGGATGAACGAGAAACATCTGCGAGACTTTGTGAGCAGTGGCGAATCTAACAGGGAGGCATAGGGGCACGCCCCCAGAGGATTGAAAGTACACTAGATACAATTTGGTGAAATGATTTTTTTTAGGGTAAGAAAAGTCAGACCGATATAGATTGATAACACTCAATATATATACGTTACAGAATATCAATTGAAATCATAACTTGACTTACTCCGCCTAACTTCATTCTTGATCAGTCTCATTACTGTTGTTGTGTTGAATATTTTCGCCAGTAACAGTAGTAGCCCAATAAGATCGAGAGTTGTTTTATCGTAGTTGTACCGTTGCATTTATCGCGCAAGTATTTTGTTCTGTTTATTGTGAAAATGTAAAAAGTGCCTAGTCGAATCTTTTTTGTGCTGATACGAGATGAGTAGCAGTGGAGGGAAGAAGGGGCAAGCCTACAATAATCCTTTTTTTAAAAAACCAAAGGTAAGTTTGACAACATATTCTTACTCAATATTTTCGTCTTTTTCACTGATTTTTCGTGTTCTCGATAGATCTTTCATTTTTATCATAATTTACGAAAACTGTTTTGTTCTCATTTAAACAAGTACTACGGTTAAAACCCCTGACACATTGTTTAAGAGTGTCAAAGTATGAAATAGAACGAAGAAATGGTTCAAATAGAATGAAGAAATGGTTGAATTCCCATCCATAAAATGTATAGTATACAATTTTAACAAAGGCCTGTCCAAGATAATTGAAATGAAAGCTGTACTTTTCAAAATATTCAAAAATTTAATAAATTCTCAGCTTGGTTTTTCATATCATTGTTATTTTCAGGTAGACCCGTCGCATTCTGAACAAGAGAAGTAAATAGCAGTTGAAAATAAATTTATGCAAGACAAAATTTTTCTGGTAGGTGGAAAATTAAACACAAATCAAACTACATTAGACTTATCGGAAGTTAAACATACCCCTGAGGGGGCACAGATATGATAGTATTATTGAGATAACTGGGAGCTGTTTCGGCAAAGGAAATTTCCGAGCACTGCTTAAATTTATAGTTGACGATGGTGATGACGTTCTATCCTCACATATAAAACTTGTGAAAGGGATGCCAGTTACATCAGCGAATCCACGCAGAAGGAAATAATAGACTGCTGTGGCAAAGTTATCACTGAGAGGATTGGAAATAAAATGAAATAGTCTGAGTTTTTCCCAATAATGTCAGATCAGACCACAGATTTGTCTGTTGAAGAACAATGAATATTACTAGAGTTTAGGAAGAAAACTTACAGTTCACATCATGTGGACAGCACAAACGTGCTGGGTTGAATTTTCTAGTACATCGTCTTTTGACGTTTCCTCTCACACATGAGCTGTTCACAAAAGAAAAAGCGACAATGCAGGAAATAGCAGTCAGTAACGGTGTCTCGAGGGGTATTGTAGTTTAGGTTAGGAATGAACGAAATCTCGTCTCTCGTGTATTATGGACATTATTATGGACAGACTAAAAGATCTATTAAAATAAAATATAAGGAACACTTAGCACACCTAAAATATGGAAGTCAAGAAAAATCAGCAGTCGCCCATAATATGTTGCAACATAACCATTCCATAGACTTCAGTTCATTAAGATTAGTTAGACAAGTTAACAACAACAGGCATCTAGATGCCTATGAGAGCTTAGAAATAAGTCGATATAATAATATTATGAATAACGATGATGGACCAATACCTATATAGCCTGTTGAAATAATATTTTTTATAATCAGAATTATCTGATTAGTAGATAAGGCAACATTGTGAAATTAATTTCAAGACGATAAGACGCAGGAATCTAGCAGAGGTATCTAAGGTATAAATAAGGCACAACATTGTATGTAGAATTAGTTTAATATTCCTCTTGAAGATGATCACTTGGTGATTGTAACACGTGTCGAGATGTCAAAAATAACGGTTTGGTGTTGGGATACAACTCCACTAATATTTATTACTACACGAAAGGTTCCAAACAGTGTATCACAAGTGTTAAAGAACAGCTTATAATTTGCATAAAGTATTTAAACACCAAGGAAGACAAGATTGAAGAAGATTTCATCAAGTTTGTGGATGTGGTGGATCTCAGTTGTGAAAACTTAGTTCACACAATTTTACAAGAGCTAGGTAAACTTGGCCTTGATTTGGCTAATTGCCGAGGAGAAGCTCTTGATGGATTCTCCAATATGAAAGGAATATTAAATTGTGTGCAAGCCCGCATTTCCCAGAATCAGCCGCCAACCATAAGCTAAACTTGGCTATATGCAAAGCTTGTTCTGTTCAGAAATTCCATGGAGTTGTATCTTCCCTGGCAATTTTTTCCGTGGCTCCACTACAAGATTTAAAGCTTTGGAAGAAGAGATGCGGGAAAATCATGACCTCAAGCCAGGAAAACATGGATTAAAAAAACTGTGTGAAACAAGATGTATAGAAAGACACGACGCCGTGTTAACGTTCTTAAAACACCTTCCTACACTCCCCACTGTCCTAGAAGCCATTACTAGTTCACCGGAAGGTAAAGGAAGTAATGCATTTGCTTTCCTGCACTCTATTCTGTCGTCAGACTTTTTATTAAGTGTATTAGTGTTGGTTGATGTAGTTGGAGTAATTTTACCCTTAGCTCGCAAACTCCATGCAGAATACATGAATGTGCTGCAAGCTTCCCAGCTTGTACAGATCATACAGGAAAAACGAGACAACAGCTCTGACATCCTTAAGGGTCTTTATAATCAGGCGGCAGATTTAGCGAAGAAATGGGCACAGTAATTCAAATGTGTAGGACAACAGCTCGACAAAAAAACGATCTAATGTACAAAGAGACTTACCTGAGTTCCATTATCGCATGTCAGTGTACATGATTTCATTATAGATGAGCTGACGGCAAGGTTCCCCAGAAGGAGATGGAATGTGTAGGCAAGCTGCAACACCTGTTAACACCCAATATAAATGATGACTACATTAGTGACATTCTTCAAGGGACAATCTTATACAAATCTATACAAAGAAGATTTGCCATGTTTTTCGGCCTTGAAAGGAGAGTTGCAAATTTGGAAATAAATGTGAAAATCAAATCCCGTCATTTTAAAGACTTAACATATCATTTCAAAATTGCTCCAACAACTGCATCAAACTATTCTGAAATTATAATTGGACTTCTTTATCAGAGATTAAAACCCTGTATAAGACGGCCCGATCGTTCCGTTTCTCGAAGCAATATTCCATCATGTTTCAAGGAATCATTTCATAATAAAACCACTGTTATTATCGATTGTTTTGAAATTTTCATTGAAAGGCCTGCTTCTCTTTTAGCTCGGCAACAGAGTTGGTCAAACTACAAGCACCATAATACAATAAAATTTTCAGTTGGAATAACACCACAAGATACTATATGTTACATTAGTGACGCTTTATGTGGGCGTGCTTGACAAGAAAATCGTAGAAGGTAGTAATTTCTGTGATAATATCAAACCAGGTGATATTGTTTTGGCAGACAGAGGGTTTTTAATACATGATACATTGGGTATTCTCCAAGCTAAATTAGTCATGCCTGCTTTTACCAAACATAAAAGTCAATTACATTGTCTAGATATTGAGGAGTCCAGGCAAATAGCACATGTAAGGATTCATGTTGAACACCCGTTCAACATTACTATTCACAGTTGTGATGATTTGGACACAGTAGCGGAGCAATTTCGGGAAGCAGTGATCTCATGCTATCATGAGAACTGTTCACTGAGAACAAAAAGAGATAACCATAACTCTTATTGGTGGAACAAAAGCCTGGAAAAGAAAAGAAAAGGAGTTCGACGACTATTCAATCGAGCTAAAGAGTCTGGTAACTGGAAGCTTTATAAGACAACTCTAACGACATATAACAAGGAAATTAAAAAGGCAAAACTGGAGTCTTGGAGGAAGTTCTGTGAGAGTATATCTGATGTACCTCGTAGTACAAGAATACACAAGATTCCCTCTAGAGAGCCGACTGCTGTAATTGGGTCGCTGAAACGACCCGATGGAACATTTACGACCTCTAGAAAAGAAACGTTAGAGCTTTTGATAGAAAATCACTTTCCCCACTTTCCTGGAAGTCAGACTCTTGATAACAATAGACCTCCACCT